>CAXAMN010005258.1:191781-260903 GCA_963970005.1 Durusdinium trenchii | reverse complement strand
GTCTTGGTGGTGATTGTGGCGGTCTAGGATGTCTAGGCGGTGTTGGTGGTGCTCGGTGGCCTTGGTGGTCCGGTCTTGGTGTCTTGGTGGTCGGTGGTCTTGGTGGTGATTGTGGCAGTCTACTCTTGGTGGCCTTGGTGGTCCGGTCTTGGTGGTCTCCGTGGTCTTGGTAGTCTTGGTGGTGATTGTGGCGGTCTAGGCGGTGTTGGTGGTGCTCTTGGTGGACCTGGTGGCCTTGGGTCCGGTGGTCCTGGTGATTGTGGCAGTCTACTCTTGGTGGTCCTGGTGGTCTTGGTGGTGAAGTAAGTGGTCCAGGCGGCCCTGGTGGTTTTGATTTGGTGGTGTGGCTCCTCCCCATACAACCTGCAGCCCTGAAAGTAGTAAGAGTCCTTGATGAGTTCTACTTCCTGTGAGTGTGATTGAAAAGCTAGATCGACCTGGTTGCTGGGCAGAAAGCATAAAGTTATTTCTCTACAAAAATCGGGTTCTGTAGGTGCCAAAACTGCCTCGTTACAACATGGCCTCTCTGTAAGGGCCTCAAGTTCTCCCATTTTCGTAAAAGAAATGTCAACAGGGACTACATTTTAAATATACGGGGGGGAACAAGTATTTTATACTACCTCCGGGGCCGATTGCTCTGGCCCGGCCAGAGCCTTTAAATATACGGTGGGAACAGGTATTTTATACTACCTCCACACCCGATTGCTCTGGCCAGGCCACCATATTTAAAAAGCGTTACCGTATGTTTACATGGAATGTAATGGAGTTGCACCTGCAAACGCCAAACATCATCACACCCGTCAAGTGAATATTGTCCCTCAAGCAATCATGGAACTGGACTATGTGGACCTGGCCAAACATTGTCCCGGAAGACTCTGACTCTTTCCCATAAGCCACACCCTGAACTGTGGTACCACTTCTTGCTTCTAGTAGCTTCTTGTTCTTAATAGTACGGCCAGGAGCCCCTAGTAGCGTCCTTGCTCCTAGTAGCGATGCCAGGAGCTCCTAGTAGCTTCTTGTTCCTAGTAGTTCTGTGGATCTCTGTCTTGTATGGTCTTTTCCACCAAGTTGCACCTGTTCGGCGTCGGGATTGTGGTCGAAGAAGACATCGGGCTCGACGGTGTCCCGGACTTCTTGCGCGCTGAAATGTTCCTGGCGCGCAAACGGCGTCGCGATGAAACAAGTTCCACGGACGACTGGCTCTCATGAAAACGACTGGCACTCACGACCAGGGAACTGGCGCCAGGTTGTGGCTGATCCTCGCACCGTTGGCCTTAAAACCGGAAATCCCACGACCGCGGCTTCGCAAGCCACGCTGAAGATCCACTGGCGAATGGATTTTCTTTGAGTGGTTCAGTCTCCTTTTTGGTGACAAGCCTGTATAGAACATCATTGGAGATGGACTGAAAGGCAATGCGGAGTTTTACACCAACGAACAGCGCGGACTGCGTCTGGCATGAACATAGAGAACGACCAAGTCTATCAAACAACATCAACCCTCACACACAAGCCCCTATTGTCCTCCAAAAGGTTAAAACATATGTTAGAATCCTCAAACCCACCAAACAATGAAGGATTCCAAAAAGCCTTTCCAGGGTGTCTGTCGATGACTGTCTCATGCTAGACACTTACGATAGGCGGCCCGATAGCAGCCCTGGCCTGGATTCCCACCAAATGTCGAGGCTGCCGCTTTTCCTCTCGGTCCATCACGGGGATACTGGCGTGAAAGAGTTGAAGGAACCGCCCGGACTTGCCTCAACGTCCGATCCGTGGCGGGTCCAGGAGGGAGGTGGATGGGCAGGTGCATGAGGAGCTTTCGTTTGGAGGATCTGCACGGTCCCTGCAACGGTCCTTTTAGAATCTCATTGATATCTCATGAATATCGGTCTTTGTGGCCACGGTCTTTGGCTGGGTGAAGCAATGCCATTGCGTCTTCACATCTGGAGACTCACCACGTCTCCGGCGGTGGATTCGTGGATCTGCTTGAAGGATGCTTTTAGGTTCCTGGGTTCCTGGAAAAGGCCACGGCCGTCCAAAACCTCTGGGCGTCCCCGTCGTCCGCTCAGATTTTCCAGCAACACCAGAACACCAGAAGGCAGGAGCCTTCAGGTTGTAATGGCATGTAATGCCGCATTGCATAAGGTCTGCTGGGTTGGTTTTTCCATGTCTTACCTTTCAGGAAGCTCCCGTATCGCCAACATGCATCAACTGCGAACCCGAACACTTGTCATTATGGATGCTACATGAGAACCCAGTTTAGGCGGAAACTTAGGCTTCTCCATGCCAAAGCTGAAGGCTCCCCAATCCACCGGTACGGGCCCAAGCGGTTCCGACCAGACACCCATCTGAATTGACATGGACGAGGCCGGGCTGCCTGCCAAACTTCAAGGGGCGAAGCTACTGAGATTGAGATATGTCAACATAGCAACCGCTGTACTGGTTCTTGCTCCTAGTAGCTTCTTGTTCCTAGTGGTAAGGCCAGGAGCCCCTAGTAGCGTTATTGTTCTTACTACTGGTTACACTGCATCAATCTTTTCATCATACTTTCAGTGTTGAGGAGAATGAGATGTCTTCTGGTTTTGTTTTGCTTGCTCACTTCGCCTCTCTCTTCCATGCTGGGTTGAGAGTCGAAAGCTTGGGGATTGGCGGAAAACAGGGGGTGCTGGATTTTTCCTGGAGACCCAACACGGTCAGGTTTCCAAGTCTTCTCCCAAGTCAGCCACTTCCTGCATTTTTCGATGCTCCTTACCCTCGTTCAGCGGCTTTGGTCGGAGCCTGCAGGAAACCATTGCCTCAAGCCCTCAAACTCATCCTTTGGCCTCGATTATGATTCCTTACAATGTGGCGGAATCTGTCCAGGTACTGCAACTCACTTGCTTAGGGGAGGTGACATGAGGTGACTCGGTCACAGCATGTCACCGGGGACCTGACACCAAGCTCTCGCTTGGTGTCAAATATTGGACATCCCATCTTTTGGGGGGATCTCCAATGGGCATTCCATAGGGTTACAGTCGTGTTTTCCGAGGTGCTTTACACATCCAAAGGATCTACAGTAATTTGATGTATTTTGTTCATTGAAACATGTAAACAAAAAAATCAATATCCATTGGATATTTGATCTGATTTGCTGTGTCACACCCCACTCCCCACCACGTCCCCAGCACTCCAGCACTCCCACCCGCCTCCGCCCTGAATGGATCGAGAGCTTTCGCTCCAACCATCCACCGTCTCGCCGGTGGAGTTCATGCCGCCACGACTCACACCCGGCGACGGTCGGTTTTGGCTTGTTCGTCGCGCGCAAGTCGAAGGTATGTTGTTTTTTACTGTGTTTGTGTTTGTTTCTTCTTCTGCTTGCAGGTGATGTTCGTTCTTTAACATGTCTTGTTTAAAAAGAACATGTACGGGCCCTGCTGACGTTGGATGAATTCAGGGGCTGGAATTTCTGTTGTTCCCATTGAGAGCCCACACTTTCGAAACCTAACCTGCCTGGAAGATTAACATGGAAGTTGAAAACCGCTGGTTTGTGGAGGAAGCTAGTCTTCCAAGATTCCTTCTCAGGCCATGTTACTCTTTCCGGGTCGTACTTCCAGGCATAATGTTGCAAGCCATCACAGGTTACCTTGTTACACCACTCCTAGTCAGTAGGATTCAGTATGCCTTCTACTCTAGGAACTCAAGGATGTCCCTACATGTGCAGCTCAATCTCATGCAGGCATACCGGACTTCCCCGACTTCAGCGGAGGCAAAGGAGGCGTCGTTTTCATTCAGCCAGTAGGGATAAATTTGAAAAAACAAAACATGTGTGTGTGTGTGTATGTGCACAAGCGCTCAAGGGGGAAAAACACACACTTTGCTCGAGTGGAAGCTACAGTAACAGCAAAAGTCAGCTGACATCAGAAGAACTTTGCAAGGAAACAACATTTGCCGCTCCAACATCTATACCAACCCATGTTTAAGAGTAACCACAGAAAACTCGTCTTGGACCTAACACACACTGCGCGTGTAGCATGCTACTAGTAGTTCAAAGTGGGACTCTGTCACAGGATCATTCAATGAGTCAAGGTGGAACCAAGGGCTGACCGCAAACATCTACATATGGCATGACAACATGTGGCATCCCCTTTCAAGCGGTTAAACTTCAAATACACGTTTGGACACACGTTTGGACACCAAGCGGTGTAAAAAGAAACCCTCTCCTCTCTCCACCGGGAGAGGCGGTGGATCCCGTCAAGTGGCTTGAGAAATTCTCGCAGCTTCGAGCGATCTGCCTCTGCCACCAGGTGATGAAACTTCATCCCTGGCGTGGTGATGAAGCGTGTGAAGCGTGTGCGCGGACTACGTCCAAGTCCAGTTGGGGCCAAAAATAAAGGGGGTAGTGAGGAGGACACCGGAAGCGGACGAAGTCCACAACTTGCCAAGTGTACCAAACGACTAAGGAACTGGTGGCTTGATTGCAGGTGACTAGAAAAAGCCCAGTGATCCACACCGGGTGGGCCACCCAAACATCTGTGCCAGCAGCAAGTCGGCCTTCCACAGAGGTCACCTCACATGAGCGCCGTGTTGCCGGAACGGCGCAGCGCAAGCGCCGGGAACGGCAAGTCAAGCAAAGCAACACGGCGAAGCCAGGCCCTTTCTGTTTGAAGCGCGTCCAAGTGAGAAATAAGGAGTCAGGCGAATCCAGTTTCCAACTCAATCTGCAGTTCAGGCGTACAAATGCCGCGGCAAGCCGCTAGTAAACTACGAATATCCCCATATCCTGAAGCTAGCCTCCGAGAAAGCCGGTTATGCAGCATACTCAATGCCCTGTTTCCTTGACAAATCGTTGGCCTCCAGGTGGGGAGGTGGGACTTTCCAATGGAAGATGGAAAACATAAGTCCATGCAAGTTCTATTAATGTTTTTCAAATAAGTCAAAAGAGTTTGGAAAACCGTGCCATACAGTAAAGAGTTCCAAAACCATTGTCACTGGGAGACAAGGACGTTGTTGAAACACACCCCAACCCAAAGCTCTTCCATCGCCCGAGCATCTGCATCCTTTTGGTGTGATTGGATTGGGTACAGGACCACCAACTGCCCCATGTGAAAGCAACTGGCGTTGCAGCTGCCCGACATGACAAACCTCTGCACCGTTAAATCGCAACCAAAGGGTATACAGTTGTGTGGACCGAAAGCATTCTAAAGAACAGCATCCAGAAGATCTAGCCGAATGTAGCTCTAGTATCATTGACTCATTGATCTGGTGTCTTTAAAACTCACCTCCAAGCTGCATCGTTCATCCAAGCTGCATCTTTTGCCAGGTCTTGTGTGAAGAAGTGCTGGGCTTTGTTGCTGGGAGCACCTGTGAAGCTTCGCAGACCCGTGGCTTTTCGACCAAAGCGAGTTGCGTGGCGTTGACTGGGCAGGTTTGAAAGCGGTGGACTTCTCTGATATTGATGCGGTTGATGTACAACATGTCCCACCACCTGGAATTCTTGCATCATTAAGCCTCTGAAAGTTGTTGATCTTTGCCAATTTTCCAAAAAAAAGGCCAAAGACCAGTACTTAATGTCGAACACTTCCTTGTTTGGATCAATGGTGTCATAACCTGGGTTACTGAGATGAAGTAATAGAAGTGTGTGTGCTTTGTTGAGGGGTTGCGCCGTTTGCGCGGGGCGGAGAATGACTACCGCAACCTGCAAATTACAAAGAAGAACAAACACAAAATTATGTGAGGACATATTCTGTAGGTGCTGCCATGCCACAAATCTTCAAGTTGGCATCCAATGTGATATCTGCATCCACCAAGACTGAGAGCAAATTCCTCCGCGCATGGCTCTTTGCAGTGATGTTCATGATGTGGAGCCGCGAATCCGTTAGCTCACCCACCAAGCTTTGGACCTCAGTTAAGCCCATGGCGTGTCGGTTTTGGGCCCCTTTCTGTGGAGACCGCCCGGGCCCGGGTGGGCTCTGACCTTCATCTCATCACCTTCTCAACAAAATGCTCTTGTGGCTGTGAAGGGCCCCTGTGATAGCTCTGTGCAAATGCAACATGTCAATAACCATCAATAATCAGTTTAAAGCGGCCTCTGATGACGAAGTTGGTGTCGACCATCTACGAAATGAATCCACTACATGTTTCACGTTGTTTCACCTCTCGTTCGGGGAAACCGGAAAGCACCGCCACTCAAGGGCGCCTCTATACCTCAGCCAGGAGTAAATCCACTACCCACCGCTTTGGTGAAGGGAGTTGGTGCACCCCGGTTTGGTGGTTCGAAGGTTCGGTCCTCAAACAGAACACATCTTTTTCCAAAGCTGCCGACAAAAACATCCAAACATCCAGTGTTGCACTGAAACACGTCCAGGTGGTCCTTTGGTACGTTCCTTTGGTCCTGAAAATGCTTCGATCTGTCCGTGTCCGTGCTTTGGAAGTAGAAGGGCTTCGGAGTAGATATCCAAGAGTCAAGGTCACGCAAGTCAGGCACAGAATGGAAACACATTCATGTACTCATATATAAATATACCTAGAATGTGAGGTCTGAACCAAATAGTTGCAAACAATTTTTGAGGGAACATCATGAAAACAGATCCCCCAAAGAACTAAATCTCTTCATGAGGACAGGCCCCACAGACGAAATCTCTTCATGAGGAGAGATCCCAAAGATTAAAGTGCAGCAAGCGTAGAGAAGCTCATGATGGGAATAGAAGCTATGAGTCACGTGTGGTACTACATGATGGGATCTTTGATTCCATTTTGAAGAGCACCATGGGGCACTGTTTCAGAAGGATGGCAAGCAAAGAATGGGCACGGTGTGCCATTCGAGCATGAGCACGGTGGGATGATCAGGAACCCAAAATTGGCCATGAAAGCGGGCTTCATGTTTCAAGGATGCAGTGCATGGAAGCATTGAAGTATATCAGAAGGGAATTGCATGAGCATGAAAAGCAAGCGGCGAGGGGAAGGTGAATCCATCAAGCTTCTTAGGTTGGGCCGAGCTTGATGAAGCTGACAGGCATGAGGAAGAGAAAATAAATGCATCAGGCTCATTTAGATTGAGATGGCTGGATGAAGCTGAGAGGAGTCGAAAGAAACATAAGAACATGAAGGAAAGGATCTATGAGGTTGAAGATTCCATCAGAAAGGAGAAAGGAAAGGAATGGAAGATGGAAGATGCAAGCGAAGGATTTCGATGAGTTCATTGAAGAGGATAGTAGAGGCCTGGGTGGAAGTGCCACTGTTCCCTTGGGGGGGAGGCCAAAGTGATGGGAGGGTTATAAATAATATCGAACAAACATTTCATTTGGATGGGTTTCTATAAAGAGATTTATGCAAGATTTTCTGGGTGATTTTAGAGGATCTGGGTCCAGGTGAAGGGCGACATTCGTACGATTGAGATGGTTCCACGGAGCATTCAAATGAGATGGGTCCAAGGAGCACTGGGTGCGGAGGAGCCTGAAGGAATGGAAGGGGATGAATGGGTTGAGAAGCAGGATGCCAGCATGGATACGCCAATTTGGCCAACGTCCTGCCCACTGAGACTCACTGACTGAGCAAAATGCCACAGGCATGAGCCAGCATGGGCAAAAGGTATCTTGCGAGGTAGCGCTGGAGAAGAGAAAAGAGGCAGTGATTGATTACTGTATATAACTATGACTATGACATGATTTTATAACTCTATATATATATATATATAAATAAACATGTAACAAATCCAGGATGCAATCCGTCCCACTATCTGTCCCCTATCCTGTCTTTTGGTGGCATATTCTGACAATGACCAACAATCATCCACAATTCAGTCGGACTTGTGCATCCAGATTGCAGAAACAGGGGGTGAGGAAAGGGAATAAAGGCGGTTTGCATTGGACAAAGGTTGAGCCACAAAAGGTTGGCCAAAACTATTTGGGAGAGGTTTTGGGGTACCCACTTATGGAACATGGGCCGGAAGGTTTTTGTTTCAACGGCGGTCACCATTGCAAGAAAACGTCGGGGCCAACAAAAAGGGGGAGTTCCTTAATTGTATGGTTCCATGCTCAGGAGGACCGGGTGCACATCTGGAAAGCTCGACTGGCTCTACTTAGCAATCGCACCTGCAACAACACCCCCTGCCCCATATCGGGCTAGTTAACCATCAGCACCACCATTGGCCGACGGGGCGCCAGGAGTACTACCAAGGCCACCTGCACCACGCAAAGCGTCTCAGAGCAAATCGCAGCGAAGCAGTGACCCGGTCCATCCATCGCCTCCGGACAGGTGTGAGGTAGCGTGAGATCCACCCCGTGCAACTCCAAATCACCGTGCTATTTGGAAAGCACCCTAACAATCCTTGGACTCTCCATGGCAGGGGTCTGGGCCCTCAAAACCCTATGTGTTTGAGGGCCTGGCATCTTAGGGCAGTCTGGATCTGATCTCATTCATCCACGCGCCCGAGCTGGAAAGCTTCCTAGCGGAACCTGCACTCACGAACCCTGCGTGACTGGGCCGAGAGTAGAACGGGTGGTTGGTATTCAACACGTTCTGGAAAATTCTGCACAGCCTGCAGCAGGCTTCAAATTGAGAACTGACCTAAGGATATATACCCAAGCAAGCTCGAAAACAGCCAGCCAAGAATAGTCTATCCCTGGATGGTAGGAAGTTGCCCCACTCGATGGGGCCACTATGAGCTTTAGTGCATTGTCAGTAGTAATTACAGTAAGTCGTAAGAATTTCAAACCACAAGAACCTGCCTGCCTACAGCCAAAAAAGCAAAAAAAGGGCTCAATGATTTCAGCTTACCATCTGTAGATTCAAAAAAATCCAAATGTCATCAACCTCAGCCGCTCTCCCTCCCTTGGGCCCTTGAGCTTCACTGACACCACTGACACCACCCATCTCTCATCATTTCCTCGGCTTCACCGAAATCTTCGCCTGGGCTGCCCGGGTGATCTGCCAAATCGACGCCAAGCTCAAGACCTGAGGCAAAACCAACGCCGTCGCGGCGTTTTAGGGATCGCAGGAACCCCTCGTTCGACCTCGAGAGGGGGGGAAACAGGCATCCGGTCCGTCAAAAGCCATGATGATTCTCGGTGCTGGTCTGTGGAGGTATAGGCGGTGTAGGCAGTGTCTGATCAACATGTCAGTTGGCAAAAACCGCCCACCCCTCCTGCATTCATTCCGGTGCCCAAATTAGGCCACTGATGGTGCAAATGAGTCCCTCTGCTTTGAAACTCAAGCAGGATTTAACGGCGACGAGTTCTCCCCAAACAGGTGGAACCATGCGCAATTGCATTCCCTGCGATATATCGCTCGTGGAACCCAGTCGGATGGGTTGCGGGAATTTGTGGAACGTTGTGTCACTCTTAGTGTGGAACGGGGCATTGAAACGGGCAGCGCAGCGAGTGTTTAAGATATTGCTTCTGTGGCCGGGTATGGGCTCCTCGGTGTCCGCAGGTTTGGCCATGAAAACAACGACCACTGAGGCTGCGGCCATGTTAGCTGAGAGCACCTTCCAAAGATCTCGGAAAAGGATGCCGGAGAAGACCCGCAACAACGACCGGGCGCCCCCCATGATCACGAACTCCATGTCCTCAGGAGAAACCCACCCAGGTCGCGCCACCCAGGTCGCGTTGGAAGTGGGTGGGGTGGGGATATTGACCTGTTGAAAAACAAGACACTTCGCTACGAATCAAGGGCCGTGCGAGGGAACAAAGTCCGAAACCGTTTCCCACCTGCGAACCATTGCGAGTCGCTGCCACCGGGTCAAAAGAAAACGCAGCTCCGAACGGGTTCCGAACGGCGACCAAGGAACCGAGCTGGGGCAAAGAACCACCAGCAACAGCAGGACGTGACCCCAAAGGGCGATGTGGTCGCAGTTCTTTGGCCTCAGCCCAGAGTGCGATGCCAAGAGAACGCCCGACACGATGTTGGTCTAGAGCCCGCCCGAGACGGAAAGGAACGGAGAGGATGCAGTAGGGAAAATATCACCTACATGATCCTACATGACAATTGGTGCACAACTCCTTTGGATTACCATATTTCTCTACAAGCAGGTGGAGCGTACATGAAGACAATTTGTGTACAATTTGTACAGGTCCAGGTGAAATTACCTCTTTAGTTGGGCGTTGATCGTTTGCTTCATCCTCTTTGGGGCGTATCATGCTGACAATGCGCATCATCAAAGTCATCAGAACATCAGCGAGTAAGGACTGGCAGCCCACTTCACAATGCTCAACAAATTATCATGAGATATGTTACAATCTCCACATTGTAGCTAGAAGCTACTAGTAACAAGTGCATCGCTTCTAGTAACAAGTGCCGTACTAGTAGTAACAAGAAGCTACTAGTAGCTAGAAGCTTGGAGTGTTGTAGAACACCGTGATCAACCGTTGAGGACGAACAAGTGGTGGGACGCTACCACCCACAACCCGCACAGTAAAAGCTGAAGAAAGACAGGCCATCCAAGATGCCCGAGTGGCACGAAGTCGGATGCGATCAAAAAGCAAGCCACATACATGGAAATCCTGAGGTGTCCCGCTTGAAACTTCTAGTGGGGGTGGGCAGAATCAGTAGGCTGGGGTTTATGGTGGGAGCTCCCTGTCCTCCGAAGTGGTTCAACCACGTGGTGGAGTTGGACTAGTTCGAAGTGATGAATGAGTCTGAATGAGGGATGAATGCCATGCCTCGTGCCTGAAGAGGGTGCCAAAGGTGCCGAAGGTGCAAAGCTGATACATTCGCTACAGTACAGGAGGATTTGTGCAAGTTTAGCCAGGTTCCTGAGGAGGTCAGGGAGGTCACTGTCTGTACCACATGTTCCTGGCCATAATAAGATATGCCTACTTCGGATCCTTAGCTGAAAAAACCTCAAGACTGTCTTATCTTTTCACATCCTCAGGTTCGTTCGCATACTGTCCCTCCACGTTTCTTCCATGTGTGACATACCTCAATGTGATTCGCTCCTAGGAACGTTTGGCTGTGCTCTCTCGGAGCTGTCTTACCCGGTCTAGTCACATAGAACCAGCTGCAGGATTTTGGCCAACAGTTCGGCTAGAACAAGTCATTATATACAACCACTCACAAAACCTTAAAGAAACCTCATGCAAAATCTCTGTGTGTGCGCCACTTGTACGCACTAAGAAAATCATGAACATCTGAGAAACTCAGTATTCTGAATGCAACCAGGTACTGAAAATCAAAGATTCTGAGATTCCAATCGGAAAATCGATGAATCCTTGTTTGCCAACACAGGTTGACTGAACCGCACCGGCCGTGATCCGCCACGATGTTGGAAGCTTCGACTTCCACAGGTTCGACAGAACCGAGCGGTCGAGTGGTCGCGGTCACCGCCACGTGGCATCACCAAGGCTTGGAACCCAAGGCCGTCGTAGACCTGGGCTCATTCCACTGGCTTGGTGACACGCTTGGTGGCATTAAAAAGAATTAGTTACCTTAAGTATCCTTAAGTTACATTCAACTGGCTACTCAATCCTTTCATTCAAAAGCCAATTCCATCCAATTCCCATAACTTATATAATCCTTAAGTCAAGCAAACACCCGCTGGTATGGATGCTCCATGAACCCATGCTGGTCTGAGGATTGTGTCTGGCTGCAAGCCATTACCTCAAGTGGCTTTCCTCCTGTTGGCCATGCGGCATTGGCCATCATCACGGCAGCCAGTGTGTTGGCGAAAAGTACTGACCTGATCAAAGCGCATCGCTGCTGGCAGTGCTTCTTCTGGCCAGCGTTGGTTCATGGACAAAGGTGACAAAATCAAAGTCTACCAGGAAAAATGCAGGCGCAGAAGGAGCAACAAACAAGTCAATGTGTCAGCTTTACATTTATTCTGCTTCTCCGGCATTACAAGTGTCAGGCCACAATCCAGGTCTTGCCAATGGACGAATAGTACATAATCGAGCGTGCTGGCATGGACGCAAATCATTTGGCGGTTGGAAGTGGCTCAAAAAAAACAAATTGGTAGTGCCATTGGCAGATTCAATTCATCCTGTTTAAGCGTCTAGTCAGAATCATTCTCCTTGCGAAAAGGGGTCAAATGTGTCACAATGGCTCAACCTAGTACGCCTTTGATTGGTCCTCACCTTTTTTTGGGGGGGGCTCGCTTGACCAAGCAGCTGCACATAGATCTTGCAAACCACATTGAAGAGCTTCAAGCCGGCCTTTGGGATGCTGGACACTTAGCAGCTCTTAGTGGCTTGCTTTGCTTGATTTAAAACACAAAGGCATCAACTCCAGTCTAAGACCTAGGCTGTGAGAAGACCAAAAAGGTCCAAACCGAAGCACCCAAAACCACCCAGCAAACAGACTAGCCTTGACTCGCCCAGGTTGTCCAGTGGGCCAATCAACATGCTGCAAGGAACGCGAACAAACGCAGGAAACCACAGGCGTCCCCGAAAATAGTGCCCCCCCACAAAAAAATACTGCTCCAGTGTCACAGTTACTATATTAGATGTATACTAAGGCATACTAAGGCCATTCATGTCCGATTCAGATCTGGTCATCTGGGCTCTCTCACCTTGTCAGCCAAAGCTTGTGCTCGCTTGTCTCCTCAGAAGCCAAAGTGCCATGATGATTAGCAAATATGGGTTGATGAGCTTTCTTGACCATGTAGAAGAACGCTGGAAGCAGCTTGGAGGATGACTCGGCAAACTCGACCTTGAACAGAACACAGCCCCACCTCAAAACCACAGCCCCCCCCAAAAGAACATATAACTTATAACAGTTGAATAAATTCGAATTCAACCGCTTCTGGAGGTCCCATGTTCTTTGCTGAACTCCCAGTGGCCCAGGGAGGAATGTCATGCCCCTAAGATGTACGGTGACTGGCAGCATACGCACATGCAAACATCAATGCCAACTCCTTTAGCACGGAATCGCGCACCTTCCTGTCCAAGAATCTCTTCTGCTTGGACTGAGTCAGGAGGTCAGTGTATTGTTGAAAACCACCTGGTCGAGGCCAAAACAAATGCGACACTGATGGGGTGCAAACGACGTGTGTGGGCGCCCTGGGGTCCTGTGCAAGGACTTCACTGGAAGCATAGTCAGATCTGGAAAATAAACATAGATACACACATTTTGAAGCGTTAAGGAGTTGGATCAGCCTTGATGTAACTTGGTGAGGGATTTGAGCTGGATCGACGTGCCTTGAGATCCTTCAGCTGCTAGTGACAAGCTGGTCTAGAAATTCTAATTGCCGAGGAGTGTCGAGGCATCCCGCCTTCCAAACTGCCATAGGCTTGGAAAAATATCAATTGATCCAATGAGATCAACATTAGTCCATATTATCCTAAACCTGCCGGTTGTTTTACACGGTGGTGACACGCTGCCACCTCCCAATAACAATGCACAGCAGTTTCACGTCGCTCCGATCAACTTCGCATTTGTCAGTTCTTGGTTTGGAGTGTCCAATGATCAGCGATTAAAAAAACCATTCAATCTCTACCCCCCCAGAGGAAAAACACATAAAACATCATAAAACAACTACAACCTCTTATATTCCTTATATTATATGAAAATAGTTTAATATTATAGAAACTTCTGGTTGATTGTGCAATGTTAAGATGATGACCGGCTATCCACTATGTCATCTATCGGCCAGGCGGCTCTTGCGAACCCACCATCCATGCGAAGCCCAAACGATGCACGCCAGCGTGTTGACAAATATGGCAATCACCTCAGCGCGACATGGCTGTTCAGCACCTGGTTTATTACTCACCACCCTCGGAATCCCTCGGAACCGAGGCGGCTCGGAAGGACTCGGACTTGGAGCATTCAGAAGGGAGAAACTCCAGGTGTCTGAGGCCTTCCATGCACCGCCATGGCCATCCTTGAGGTGCTGGAACCTTGGAAGCCTCCGGCGTATACAGTGGAACCTGCTCTGGCTACTCCATTGGTTCATTGGTCCTTTGGTGCCCTAGTCCTTTGGTCCCCTGGTCCCTTTCCTGGTCCGCTGGCCTCGTGGTCCATTGGTCAATATATGTCAATATTGGTCAAAAACACGAGGTGTGCGAAAACAAAGCGCTACCCGATTGCCTTGGTCCTTGCGTCACTTTCTGAGTGCCCTTCATTGATGAGGCAATGGGGTGTGTAGTTTTCCATGGTGATCTATTTTGTGGTGCCTGAGTCTGAGGCTTTTGAAGTTTGGTTCGCTCAGCGCTGCGCCCTCCCCCCCCCCCCTCCAGCGCCACGAAATCTGCACTACTGTTGCCAATGAGCTGGGCCTACCGCGAGTGATTTTCTAAAGGTCACAGGCACTCATCGATCACACAAAATATTGCACGCACTGCCTATATATGGTGGTTGATCAATATTCTTTCATCCTGGAATGGCCATTCATCGCGGAAAAAAAAGATATCTTTCGCGGCCTCATCGCGAAGCATGGTCCTACAACATCCTACAACCATGTCTAGCTAACATGAGCCGGAACATGTCATAGTATCACAAAATAGGGAGAGACATCTTGCAGCATGACCCCAGTAGATGGTTGAACGTTTCCACAGCTACTCAGGGTCACTTGCAGCATCTGTGCGACAATTGTGCCAAATAGAGTCAGGCACAACTCAACCCAATCCTCGTGCCAGCTACCAACACAGGGCGATGCAGCTTGGGGGATGTTGGGGGGCCTCAAGCTGGGAACCTAGACTTTAGCGGCACATTCGCGAAACTTTCGCGGATCTTTCGCGAAATTTCACTGGCGCTTCCCCGGGAAGCCGTAACATTTGCAAACACCTGCACAGCCCGTCAGAGCAGCTGCAGGTCGTTGCCTCACTGTCAGGGCTGTTCCTGCCCAGATTGCTAGTCTGTGACTGTGGGGACAGGAATCGGAGAATCCTTTACGCACTGCCAGGGCTGGGCACGGAAATGTTGAGGCTTCAGTTCGTTAGTCTGTGACATATGGGGACACTTCCGCCCACTGGCTCTGCCGGAGGATTGCCTTGCGTTTCTATTCTTTGTCAGTCCGGTAGAAAGATGAAAACAATGAAAGCGATGACCTTCGATAAATCTTTCGCGGAAAAAAAGATACTTTCGCGAACCTCATCGCGAATCTTTCGCGGATGGTTCTAACAACATCTGAAAGGCTGTTTTATATAAAACTCCTTACACGGGGTTTTCGATCAACTCCCATATATAAGTCTTGTTGATTTTGTGCTTGCAAGCGGTTGCAAGCATCCTTTCACTGTTCTTTGGCGGGTTGGTGGATGGGCCCCTCCTTGATTGGGCAATAGGGTGTCGTGAGTTTTCGATGGTGATGTATTTTGTGGTGCCTTCAGCATCTGATGGCTTTTGTAGTTTGCAACCCCGCTTCGGCGCCACGAAAATTGCACTATTTTGGCCACTGGGCCTGCCACGACTGACTTTTTAGAGGTCATCCCACCGCATATGCACACCAAGTATTGCACACCCTCGCCTAGATATATTCATTAATCCCGAGTACCTATTAAAAAAGCCTCCCCAACTAAAAAAAACACCACGTCCGAATCCCTAAATTCGGTTTATCTTTGTTTTCAACGCCCTTTCAACGCTTTCAAGTCGCTACTAAACTACTAACATGGTCGACTTTGGGGATATAGTTTCTTTATTAGGTTCCAAAAACAACCGTAACTGCCCACATCTGTCCGCCCTGTGTATCCACCATGAAACGCCGCGTTTACACCAGCAGGCTTTCCTTCCTCCAATGCACGGACTCACGCAAACGCACTTGCCACCGAGGTCGTGCAAAACCGCATGGCACAGCGACATCACCTTTCGAAAGCTTTGATTGCTAGTCTAATGATGTCTAATGAAGAATCAGCATTATTCTAATAAAGGTTTTTGTAGGTGAAAAGGAAAACCCCTCGATCTGGAGGTGTTTTGAATTTTTGATACGAGTTTAATAGATGATTTTATACAATCTTTTTCTGGATGACTTTTTGGTTTTGAAGCTCTTCCCAGGTGACCCTATTTTGGACCCCCCCCGATTTCAGGGATCCCCTATTTAAAAAATGCGACCGAGTTTCTCTTAATAGGGGGAGGGGGAAAAGGGGACCCCATGTTGTTAAATATGTGGACAGGATTATTTGTTGCAATCATCCTTTCACGGTCCTCTAGTCTTGCTGAACCAACCCTCCCAACCAGGTTGGACCAACGCAAAGCTTGCATTCCGAGAAGCCATGGGCCTTCTATTTCCGGCCCGGAAATCACGCTTGGCTGGGCGATCGTGGGCTCGCCGCGATCCGGCGGCCGTGACTCGCGAGTCCGGGTGAGACACAAAGAACTTTGAACTAAATCCCTGCGGCAGCTTGTGTCAGCTTGTGTCATGCATGTTCAAGCAAGGCCGCATCAACCTGCAAGAAACTTTGAAGCAAACATAGCTCGCATCATGTTCCTAAACATAGCTGAGGAAAAAGGTGCATCAGGCTTTTGAATGGCAAAGTTCCCCCAAAAGGCTATTTGGAGCGCGCTTCCACTGGTTTTCTGGACCAAGGGAATGGACACCCGCGAGACCCACGGGTCATGGTGTTTCTAGATGTTTCACTCAAAGCAATGACGCGGAGTGGTGGTGTCCAAGAGTTCTTTTCACAAAGCAGCGTCATTTCCATGCTATGATTCATGTGTTGTTTATATTATGGTCGCCTCTTCCGAAAGCTTGCGGGCTACAAATCCTTACAATGATTTCCCTGCATCAGGACTTTGGTTTGAGCTTCCCTCCGGTTTCGTCGTGGCATTCGTCCGATTTATTCTGTTCAGGTGCTCTCGTTTCGGTTGCTTTGGCCATAGTTAACGTAGTTAATGGGCCTGATTCTTGCCAGTCTCGCTTTGACCCAAATCTTGGTGAGTCTTGCTCTTATGTCTTTACTTTACCCTCACACCCTCAACAAATAATCGTAATTATATGATATAATGGCTCGAGAGGCAGGCGCGCGTGCAGAAAAGAACAAATCCACCAAGATCTTTCATGGCTCTGTTCAAAACACGTGGCAGCCTTGATTTTCTACTCGCAGCCTTCAAAGGCCAAAGTTGTCGTTTTCCATGTTTTCCCTTGGCGAAACGATAGGAAAACAACGTTTTTGGTAGGAGATCTTGGTGAATTCTCATGCCGTAGAAGGACGATCCCATTTGGTGAATCTGAGTCCCACCATGTCCCACCTACATCTGATTGATCACCTCATGCGTCCACTCTAAACGCTCCGAATGAAGAGAGCTCACACTTGGAACCGCCTGAAGATTGAATGCCAAGCTGCTCAGGACGCGAAAAGGAGCAATTGAATAAACAATCTCTGAATGTTCGAGTCAACCCGCTCTGAATCAGGCAGCAACAAAGCGAGAGTTTTGTGGATGGACCACCTGCAACATTCCTGTAGAGCTCTCTCCTGAAACCTACAGTCGAGCTCTCACCCAGGCAAAAGGGTCGAAGCACCTTTATTAGAGGATTTGGTCCATGACCACTTTGCCACCCCACACTTTCGCAATGCCGCCGTCTTCGCTCCCCCTTTTTGGCCCATACGCTCCTCGCGAGTTCGGCGCCTTAGGCAGTGCCGAGCGTCAAAGCTGGATTTCTCATGGCAGGGCCCAGCATCCGAACGACGCCTATGGTGGAAATGGGAACGGCCCTTCAGAATTCATGCCTACCTGATCTCTGACTATCCAAGGCCTCCGGATCGTCCCCCAAAAACACCCGAGCCCTGTTTGGATCGGCCGAGCCTCCCTTCGAGCACATCCCGCGGTCGTACCGTTGATCGATCCACGTGCGGGTGGGACACTGGTTTTCAAAGCCGCGTGTCGTACAACGTGTGAATACCTGTGCCAATGACATTGGCCCTTCAAATGCCTGAAGTGCAAACACGTGCTGACGCGAATAACAAAGGAGGTCGGCGCTTCTCCGGAGAACTTCATCCATCTGCTGGTGCCGTTTTCGTCTTTACCGCAATCGTTTGCCGCATGGCGGCAAGCAAAAACAAGCGCAGCGTGGGACACCTACTCTGAGCAAGCGCCGGCAAAACAATGGAAGGAGCTAACACTTGCTGGTATTTGTCAGATGGAACTTCTTGTGAGTAGAGGTCGGAAGCGGAAGCTGCAAGATTTCTGCAGTATGTGACAAATGTAAGACTGGTGAGGTTGTTGGTTAGTAATTAGCTCATTCCACACAATTCCGCTCGAGCCTGTGAATGCAAGCTTGGGGCTCATCAAGTATCCAAGGACTTGTATGGCCCGCTTGTGTATCAACCATGGGCCCAGGAAAAAAACCAACAAAGGTCAAGCACTTTTGTTGATGGGGCTTCTCCGGGCCGAATACGATCCCACAGCTTCGAGGTCCCAAAAGCGCCCCGATGAGCTCGAAGCTTCTCCACAGAATGCACGGGCGAACGTTCGTTAGTGGTGCTCCCCTGAAGGTCAACATTCGAATACATTCGGCTCCAATGGATCTCTGGTTTGGTATACTCTAAGATTGCTCAAGAGTTCTTCACTGCTGGTGGTTGCGCTAGTCTGCTGGTATCCGAATGTGTCGATATTCATTCTCAGGGAAGACTTAGCAGGCTCTTTTCAAGAGGCTACGTGAGAGATGTAGGAAGCCTTGGGCTCTCGAAAAACATCCCAAAGATAACAGCAGCTCGGGATGAAAACCAAACATCTCTCTTGGATCTGGTGCCTTATTTGTGAGGCGGAGAGCGCAACAAGCGGCCTCAATTCTACGAAATGATTACAGTATATTATAGATTATGGAAGACACTTCCACACACCATGTTTTTTGTAAACTCACCAGTTCGTTCTCACCAGTAGTCAAAGATAGTCAAAGTAGTCTTCATCCTTCGCCGTCAGAATCCCTCGCCATTGATCACCTTGGCCACCTCAGCTGCAAATGCCAAGCCATGACTACCCAAACTACGAGCACCCGCCACCGGTGGGGGGGGGGCACACAAGCTGTGGTGTAGGCTTCCTTTTGCAATCAACATGGTGGCCGCGTTCATGAAAACAAAGCTTCGTTGTGATATATTTTGCCCAGTGTATTCATCTGAAAGCCTAGAGTCCGGGACAGCTCTTGAAGAGACCACATCCCGCCAAGTGTCGCAGCTATTCCTTGTCCATATCTTTGGAACCTTGCTGTTCCAAAGGCTTCAGCTGAAGGATCTTCAGCATCTGCGTGGGGACGAAATCATGCTGGCCTCGAGATGCCCAAGTGCCAATGCAGGGACTCAACATATCTTGACGACTTCGGTGGTCCCCCTCACAGGCCATTGAAGGCCAGGCATACCACTGGTGGTGGGCCAGGTATGCCAGTCCCCCATGTGGTCCTGACATAGCCAAAGCTTTGTGTGAGGCTGAGGGTGTTTGTTGGTTATGTTATACCGTATTATACATACACAAAGTTGTCCCAAATCTATCCACTGTTTTTGGCGCAGTGCCAACAAATGCAACCTGACCTAACTTGTCAAACACATTCACAAATCCGTCCTGGAATTCTCTGCTTCTTCATTCGGGCCGACGGTCTATGTCTATCACCCTTTCTTGCACTAACTGGTTCTACTGACTGTCGCAAACTTTTGAAAAAGGATCGCGTCCACTGGGCATGGCCCCTTCTTGCACCCTGGCTCACCTTCAATCTTGTCCTTCTCTTCTTCGCACAGGAGGAAGCACCTCAACCGCCGGACACCACCCTAAACTGCTCAGACCGAAACAAGAAATGCTTCAGACCAATCTGACCGAACTGATCGACCAACATTGGTCGAAAGCAAAAAGCAACTGCCGTCAAAAGCTGCCGGCACTAGCGATCGGAGCATTGGTGAAGATCGGTGACTCTTACACACTGTTGGAAGTGTTATGGGTCAGGTTCGCAGGCATCTAGCGCATCCATGTTTGCCCCGAGCACCAGCCCCTGGTTCGAAAGAAAGTTCACGGAGCAGTCCAAAGTGCCAGTAAATTATACCATGCACCTACTCTAGTATAAGTGAGTAAATTTGTGTTGGGCAATGGCAGCCATACATGACCAACCATCAAATAACTATTTTTGTGAAACAAAAAGCGAAACAAAAGCAAATGAAAATGCAAAAGCAGCACAATTTGCTTTGTTTTTGCATGTGTTTTGCTGTTTGATTGCTTTTTTTTCTGGTACCACTTCTGCACTTATGCGGACTTTAGCCGTGAGCAATATTTGCTGTACGCTCCTAGGGAAAAACGGAAAAAAAAGCGTAACAAAAGCAAAAAAAAGGAAAACAAAGCGAACAAAATGACAAAATGTGAAAATAAAGCGAAAAAGACCGCGACAAACACGCACAGCTACATTTTTGTGCTTTTTTGTTTGCTTTACCTTTTGCTCTTTTTTGCTTTATTTTTGCTTTATTTAACTATTTTGGCTCCTTGTATCTATGGCTGGCGCGCCCGACTCAAGAGTAAATGAAGTCCTTGTGTTCCAGACCTTCTTCCGACCACATGATGCCCTCGTCAAATTGACAAACATATTGGGCAAACCAGCATGCACCAAACCTCGAGAGGGTTTACTCCTGAGCCGGAATATATGCACTGAACAAATACATCAAGTCTAATCCACTTAGCTCAGGCCATGTTAAAGGAAGACAGTAGTTGGCCTCACATTGTATCATGGCATCACCTGCTGATGATCTCTCACTCGGCCTAGTTGCTGTTGGAAGGTGTCGACAGCCAAGCCGAACACATTCATGCACAAATGGGAGACCACATAGCCGCAAATCCCATATGACACCTGACGACTTCACGGACGACCTCTGACGACCTCTCACGATCACGACTTACGACGACAACGAATACGTCTTTTGCCATCCCGGTCAAGACTTTACAGTCGGTTTGGGTCAGCATTTTTGCAATCCATGGAGGGCGAATCATCTCGACAAAAAGGCGGGAAGTTCATGCTAGTCGGAACAGGATACACTGAATAGTTGTATCAGCTGTTGACTTAAGAGAGAGGCTTTGGCGAAATCGCTGGGTGCTGCTCAAGCGACGTCACAATGCTGCTAATTAATGCAATTAATGCCACCCTCAGGGAGTAACATACTACTACTGCTGGTCCTTAGAGTCATGGCTAATGCGACTTTGCCACCATCGGAAAGATGGGCGCGGCTGTGGGGTGCATGTTGATCAGTTGCAAGTAGCCGATCCCGACCTAGGGCCAAGGCGGCCAAGGCTGCCAGGCAATCAGCACAGAATTAACCTGTATCATTCATGGACTGGTGCAAGCACGGGTGGTCGGACAGCTCAACAAAACCTAGTAACTAGAGGTGCCAATTGCACCCACTTGCAATGCCGATTCAATGAAACAACACCCTTCCGCTGCAGCGGCTTTGCAGCTGAGCAACAGTGGCAGCAATGATGAAGAAGTACCTCAGCTGCCAGACTGGTCGATGAAAGGAGGCACACAAATACAACACCAGGCACCTGAAATATTGGAAATGCATGGAAATGCAATGTTTTCACTGGTTTCCTTAGTAGGGCAGGAGGTGTGCAAAATCTTCAACAAAAGTGTGCCCCTGGGCCATCACAGGACAGGTGCAAACAGGAGCCTCACCGTGAGAGCCCGGACCCATTTGTGCAGCGGAGCTAGGGGGTGAGCAAGTGTCTAAGCAAGTACCGTGAATCGCTTGAATGGTGCAACGAGTTCACAAAAACCAACCAACATGCAAACAAAAACACTGAAACACCTCTTGTTCGCATCCCTTTCTTGCCAAGCGAGCTCCATATGGCTCCCCAAACAGCCCGCACCACGTTGACCTCCCCAGTAGTCGATTCCGTTCATGAGCTGTAGTTCACCAAGGCCTCCCCAGTTTTGACACATCTTGTTGTACCATGATACCCTGTTCCATCCTTTTCCCCAACTCCACCTGGTGCCGATCGCGTTCAATCCGCCCAGCAGCCCCACCAGGTTGATCACAGAGCCCAACAAGGCGACGGCCCCGAAGCGCAAGGCGTTGTTGAGGATCAGGAAGAAGGCCTCGAAAAGGCCCACTGCGAAGACACTAGTGGTACACGAAGTCCACAAAGTGAGTGCGAGAACAGCGAAAGCAAGAAACGCGATCGCCCTCGACGAACAGCAAGCGCGCGCGAACGCGCGACGGACCGAGCCAGCTTTTGGCAGCATGAGCCCACCCTGCGGTGGGAGTCAGGTAAAAACATGTCTCAAACACAGTGCACAGCGTGCACTTCACACCGGTGGTGCTTTGCCACAGGGACTCATGAGGCGTGAGCGTCAGCCCACAAGCCTGCATGGTCGGCAAGCCAAGCCTGGAGTTCGTCTCTCAGGCAACCACCCATTTCAAAATTCAACCTATCCAGCGGCCCGTGGGGATCTGCGCAGTAGGCGCAGTGTCGGAGCCTCATGCGGTTTCGGTCGACCACAGCTTCAGCGCAATGGCACGTGTCGAAGTGCCAGCACTCTCCATGGCGGGATGCCATCACTGGTACCCGGTGGGGGCACACTTCCATGTGGTCATCGATCTTGTTCATCATCTTCCGCAGGAGACGAGCGCCATCGCCCAGCAGCTGGTAGAGCTGGTTGCGCTCCTCCATTCCAAGCTCCATCCCCTTCTGTGCCTCCGCGGCTGCTGCTCGAAACTGAGCACTCCGATCCTGCTCAGCCTTGAGGAGCTCGCGGAGACGCGAAGGCACAATCGCTTCATCCTTCTGGGTCTCGGCGTGGGCAACCACCACAGGCTTTGCCGCCGGTGCAGTCTTGGTCAGTCGACCAATCTAAAAAACCATCAGCAGGACCAGGCAAAGGAGTCCTGCCATCACATACAAAAACCAATCAGGCTCAGGGGTGTTCTCATCGGCAGGCGAGCAGGTGTTTTCTGCTCGGGCATGTTGCAGCAGCAGCAGCCATAGTACCCAAACCATGCAGGGATGGACCCCCTAGTTATAACTTAGTTACTGAACTTGAAAAAGATATAAATAAGTTATACCGAAGTTAGTAAAATGTCGTAGTCATGAGTTTATATCTAATTTGTAAGTAAGTTATAAGTTCCGTAACTTCAAAATGCTAATTTTTTGATTCAATTTTGATCACTGCTACCATTGATTCACCAATTTCTTTATAATTGAAGTTTTGTTGTTTTTGGTGTTAAAACAAGCTTGAAACCAATGAATTTTTTAACCAACAAAGTAGTTCAATCAAAAAATGTGCGGACCACCGCCAAACAAAACTAACAAGAACAAGTAGTTCAACCGCAAAACGCGCGGACCACCGCCAAACAAAACTCAGAAATTGTTCGGACCACCGCGAAAAATGTGATTCCTTAGCTGGCACAATCTGAGTTAAAGGCTGGGCTTCGGCTTCAACCATGTCAAGGTGGGAGGGCTTTATCAAAATCTTAGATTTTGAACTTGGAAAACGTCAACTGGCGTACATTGGCCAAAGATTGTTTGACAAATGTTGTGACATCAAGGAGAACACAAACACATTTAATCACACACATCTTCGAAAAACAGATACATACATGTGAGAAAGTGTAAAAACTAATGTGTCCGTATTCATCTGTATGTGTCTGTGTGCACTTGGGCACTTTTCTATGCAACTGCGCGCATACCTCTGCATACACCTGCTTACCTCGGCATACCTCTGTGTACCTCTGCCCATACCTCTGTATACCTCTGTGTACCCCTGCCTAGGGCAGAGGTAAACAGAGGTATACAGAGGTATGTGCCTCTGCATACCTCTGTTTACCTCTGTGTACATCTGTCTCTTTAGCTTTTTACCATGTGTCTAAGTCCTGGTTTCCAGGATTAATCAAAAAAACATGGTATCAAGAAACAAACAAAGGTATCCTGCCAGCCAGGATCACTCCCAACCACCGCCATGCAAGTTTTTTAAAATCATTTTGTCCTGGCAGCCAGGACTTTAACTAGCAGGCTACCATCCTGGCAGCCAGGACACCCTTTATAACCACATATGTACATTGCATCAGTGACATTCGAGAACAAATACTCATCTGTTTGCAAAAGCTTAAAGACGACTTATAAGTAATTGGTTGGAACGGTCAAATTACAACTAGTACAAACAATGCCCAAGTCAGAGTGCGGACCAACAGAAAATCCAACAGAAATCTGGCCAACAGAAAACATCAAAGATGTAGATAGCGTAAAAATGAACTAAAATAAGTCAAGAAAACAGGTACCTCAAAAAGAACAATGTATTCTATCAACGTCAGCAAGGGAACCAAAAAAAAACATTGAAAAAACATACCAAAATGCTAACTTCCGTAACTTCAAACTAACTTCAGGAGCAGATCTTTAAAAAAGAACTTGTAAGTAAGTTATAATTACAGTAAAACATATATGTAAGTTATAGTTTGAAAACGAACTTAGTATACTTAAGCCAATTTATAACGGTGTTACCGTGACTTATAACCTAACTTGCCCCAAGTTATAACTTGGTATGACTAAGGGGTCCATCCCTGTGACATTCGAAATGCGACCCTTCTTCACATTCTGCTGGCGGCCAGCGACATGGCTTGAGGCAAGGACATACACAAGAGCGGCCTCGTTGGAAACAAAGTTGACATACTCTGACATGCCACTCTCCGGGATCTCGTGGGGAAGCTCATGCACACGTTCATGTACTTCATGTTCTTCAGGGTTTGGCGCACCATTCATGCCATGCTTCTCCATGTTCTCAAAGCCGGAGGTCGTTTCAGCCAAGGCCTGGGATCTTTCAGCTTTTGACTTCTTCTTCATGGCCTTGTACTCGGGATCCCACGTCAGCTTGAGCCGCTGGTGACGCAAGCGGCTGCTCATCAAGGATCTCGCGGAATCCTTTGTGAGCCCATCGGCGATTTGCCGATCAGAGGACATCCATTTCAGGGTGCCACCCAACTCCAGCAAGCGCTCCTTCATCACACGGATCTCCAAGCTGACCCGCTTGTCCACCACTGAAGAGCTTGTAGCCTCGCGGTGAAAGCTGTCGTACAAAGCCTTCGCATCGGTGATCATCACCGGCTTCAAGGTGGAAGTCACGCCAAGCAAGTCCTTGAGGCACATAGCAGGCTCCAGCAAATGATGCCAGTAGCGGCATGCGAAATCAACTGCATCGCTTGCCTGTCCACCCGATTGAGCCTCAGCCCCGAGGGATGAGCGAGCAATCCGCGGCGTGCGGAACGAGCGCCAGTCGATGATGTGGTACTCACCCTCCTCATCTGAATGCATCAGGTCCTCATTCACCAACATCATGATGTAGCCTCCTTGCGAGGAACCATCAGCCCGGGTGGAGAAACCAGCATCAAAGAAGCAAAGTAGGCGCAGTTTGCTCAGTGGACCCAAGTGGTTGTAGGTCAGGCCGATGTCCTTGTTGTCCTTGGCAAACTTGAGCAAGCGATTGCACTCAGCCAGAGTGCTTACAGTGCCATGGTTTACATGTGCAGCCATCAGGGAGGTGCTGCACTGCAGGTGCGGTGAAGTCTGCACTGCCGGCCACTGTAGTGAACCCAGTAGGCCACGCAGCTGGGTGACCTCGCGCTCATGCAGGCTGTCGGTCGTTGAGCGCTTCTTGTCATAGTTGATGGGCTTCACCTTCTCCATGTACTTGGTTTGATGAAGCTTACGGCCACCGCTGTTGGTCTTCTCCAACTCACAGCCACAGTACTCCAGGACAGCTTGCTCTTCCTTCCATTCACGGAAGCTGAAGTTGTTCTTGAGCATCTCAACGACTGCCTGGTAGCGAGGGCTGTGTGGGCATCCAGTTCCAAGAAGATCATCTACATGCATGATGATCATTCCAACCATGCGGTGATCACCGAAGCTGTTCACCATTTCATGCCCTGGGTCACTGGCGTCATAGTTGGGGTCATCCAACTCATAGACCAGGAAGGCACAAGGATCCAATGCATGCTGTCGGAGGCCCATCTTGGTCAGACGTTCAACGACCTCGAGATACCAGCCACGTGGTGCATCGATTTGGCCATAGCATGGCTTCAACAGCAGCATGCGGGTGTCCTCGTCAGCTCCAAGCAATGCCAGTGCTTCAGAAGGAAGCTTGACCCATAGCTTGCGATCCTGGCTGCGACCCTGAAGGAAGGCCGTGCTGACGTCGGCAGTCCACATGTTCCAGTTCATCGTCGCCGAGAGCGAAAGCAGCATGGACCTGGAAAGCCGTGTGGTTGTTGGAGATGATGTCTCAATGCTACCTGCCAAAGCGTCAGGATCAGCAAAGCCACGCACGATGAGCCGGGCCTTAGCCCTTGGTGACCCGTCAGGGTTCTTGGACCACTTCAAGAGGATGCGGCTCGTCAAGGTGCGCGCCGGGTCCGCTTCACGAACTGATTCAAAGACCCATACGTGGTGGTCGAAGAAGCTCTTGAGCTCTTTCACTTTAGCTTCTTTGAACATGGCACGCTCATGGGGGCCAAGCAGTCGCTCATTGACACCACCCTTCTCCTTCTTGAACTTCTTTTGTCGTGCCAGCTTTTGATCTTTTCCTTGCTGCTTGGCACTCACATGGTGGTGATGAGGTCCAGCGTACATGGCAAGCTCCTTTCTGGTGTCGCCGTTCAGCTGATAGATGGTGGCCCCTGTCCAGGTGCCATTGACCATAGGCGGTGGTGAGTGTTCAAGACCATCATCAGTGAACAGGCGGCTTTTCCCTCCAGGCTGGTGAATGAGAGTCACCCGGATGGTATCGAGCTTCGTTGCATCAACTGGACAATCTTTGGGAAGTTGACTCAGTGGAAGTCGGGGGACACGATGGTGTCGGATGAGGCATCCTGCTCGGATCTCCCAGTAATCGGTCTCCTTGTCGGAGAGCTGCAGGAACCCGTGTTCATCCATCCTCCACCCCGTAGGCAACATCTTCGTGTCCAGATCATCGAGGTAGAAGGCTTGTCCTGCAAGATCATCTGTTGCTGGTGGTGTCGGTGCTGAACTGCTGTGCTCTGCATTGTATGGTGCAATTGCTGCATGTGCAGGTCGTGTTCGCCAGGGTGCAAAGCTTAGTGTTTCCTGCCGATTGAGGCGTGTTCGCCTTTGTGCAAATGTTTCTGCCTCATGTTGTGGTTCATAAAGTGCTGCTGTTGCTGGATCAAGCTGTGGTCGTGATGCATGAGGTGTTGGTTGAGCGGATTGAGCCGGTGGCTCTTCGCTTGGCTCAGAAACTGAGTCCAGCTCACTGGGAACTCGTGGCAACATCTCAGGATCTGTCGCGGTAGTGCCAGGGTTGTTTGTATCTGCAGCTGCCGCGGTGCTTGTTGCTGTGTTCTGTTCTGCTTGTGCTGCCTGTTGTTCTGCCATTTGCTCTGCCAGTTGTGCCACTGCTGAGTTCGCTGGTGATGTAGGTGTGTACTCCCCTGCTGCTACCTGTGGCGGTGCTTCGGGTGCATCAGGACGTGGTGCATCAGGTAGTAGCAGTCGTGGTCTCTGTCGGGGAGGTGCCATCTCGTGTTCAGAGTCTTCCATCACATCACCATCAGGATCATCATGTTGATCGTCGGATTCGATCTCAGCCAGTGTCCTCTTGTTGAGGCGGTGGAGGTCATAGTAGCGAGTGACCCCACGTGAACGAAGCTGCTGAACCGTGGACAGGGCTTGTTGAGCATCATCCAAGGCATGGCCAATGCTTTTGATGTCTGCACGCACATGGTGAGGCGCACATCGAATGAGCTGTGTCTTGTAGGCCAGCCAATACACGTGGACGCGCTGTTGACCTTCAGAATCAGCCTTGTGCTCTTTCATCACAACCTGAGCGGGTCCAAGCCAACGAATCTTCACAAGATCAGGTTGTCGAGCATCTCGCCAAAACCAAACCTTCTGGCCCAGGCTGTACTCAGCGTTCAGGCCACGGTACTTTGCTCCAAGCGCCCTGCGAAGACGGCGGTCAGCATCTGCCTCGATCATAGCCTTTTGAGCTGTAGAGTGACGGGCCAGGTTGATCTCAAAGTCCTCGTGGCCACCAAACTGCGCAGGGTTCAAACGCTCTGTTAGCAGGCTGCCTGACAGTTGAGGCTGATAGCCCAAGACCCACTGGCTAGGTGAGAAGCCAGACACAGAGGTGACTGCATTCAACTGAGGAACCACATAGACCAATGCCTCTTTGATGCCAGCAGCATTGAAGTGCTTGTACTCGTCGCAGTAGACCTCGAGAGCCTTGCGAAGAACTGCATGGCGTCTCTCCACGATGGACAGCCTTTCGTAGGCCTCACCAGGGGCGACTTCATGGAAGATGTCGTGACCTGCTGTCCACTCTTCAAATTCACGACTGAGCCACCCTCGTCCTTCGTCGGTGATGAGGTGCTGTGGAGGTCCAAACATAGCAAGCCAGCCACGTTGAAAGGCTTTCACCAATTCCTCCGACTGTTCGTTGCGCAGCAGCATGGCCACAGTGAAGCGAGTTGCAACGTCAACCATGCTCACGATCGGGAACTTGGTCGCGCCCCGGCGTAACCAAAAGACATCATCAGCCTGCACGGTCTGGTTGAAGGTCGCTGTTGTCGGCATCGCAGCAGGTGCAGCATCAGCAGGCTTCTTGTACTTGGCGCAGGCGACACAAACATAGGTTCTCGCTGCTTCAAGGACCTGATCACTGGCACCACGAGCAGCAAGTAGCTCTTCAAGCTCTTTGGGTGCAGGATGACCAAGATTGCGATGCAGTTTCTGAACAGTTCGAATTGCATCCTGCTTCACCGAAGTCCGCAGCTTGAGAAGGTTGCCAGTGACCAACTTCTGCTCGGAGGTGGTGTAGCCGGTCTTTCATGGCCCAAGTGATCCTCGAAGATGATCATGGTGATCTCGTTGTCGATGAGGTGTGCCATACCTTCAGTAGGAGCCGGTCGTTTCTGGCCAGTGGACTTGGATGCAGCTGAGCCTTGAGGACAGTTCGCGGCCCAATGGCCTTGTTGGCCACATCTCAAACAGGTCATGTTGGCCTTTGCCCTGCCTTTTGGATCGCTCTTGCCACCGCTGGAAGGCGGGTAGCGAATGGTGTTGCTTTTGCCCTTTCCTTTGGTCTTTCCTCCTCCCTTGCCCTTGCCCTTTCGTGATGTTGGACTGGATGATGGAGAGCCGCTACCAGCTGCAAGGGTCTGGTTGTCGGTGAGCGCAACCACAGGGAGGTACCCACGAGCCATCTTGAGCTCGTTGAAGCGACGTCGGGCGTCAGTGTAGGAGGCGAACGCTGTGTCGAATTCTTCGGCCATCTGTTCAGGATCTAGTCCGGTCTCGGAGGAGTCAGGCCACGGTTCATCACCATAGTAGCCAGCATCATAGTCGAAGTCATAGTTCTCCTCCTCATAGGCCTCTTCGGGGTAGTTATCATCTTCATAGTAACCAGCTTCATCACCCCAATCGTCAGCATCCTCCCAATCATCCTGAGCGGCAAACGCCTTGTTGGAGCCCCACTTCCCAAACTTCTTGTTGCGATCATGGTTCCATCCACCTCCTTTGTAATCTTGGCCCATGATCAGGTAGAAAGCCTCAATGACGGAGGTCTTTTCCAGGGAAGGGGCTTTGAGCGTCACCAACTGGCGTTGCTCGCGAGTCAACGAAGCTCGCCTCAGCAGATGCCATCCTTGGACAGATTCTGGCAGGGTCACCTTGTGCTGGAGGAGTCGACGATATGCCTCCTCGTGGTCATTGACGTAGGTCAGCAAGGTTTGACCCGGTGCCCTCTGCAGCAGGTTGAAGTAACCTTCGAAGTCGTTCGGGAGTTGAACCCTCTCGTCATAGGAGAAGTTGCCGTCGAGGACCTTGAGGACTTCCTCAAAAGCTCCGTCCTTCTCCAGGCGTTCCAAGGGCCAATCCTCGAACAGGCGCCAGACCACGCCCTTGAAGGAAGAGACAACATTGATCACGCTCTCGGCTGAGCGTTTGCTCAAGACCATCTTGCGATGGTAAAGCTGGATCCGCTGCCTCCATTCGCGATAGTCTGATGGCTGCCCGCTGAACAGAGGAACAAATGAGTCCCGGATGTCTGCAAACGTAGAATCCTCCTTGGCACTGGAGGATGTCGCCATGGAGCCAGTCGCGGGTGCCGATGTCTTTCTTTGATGCTGTTGCCGGTGCCGTTGACCAGACATCCAAAGGGAGCCAAAGTCCGGCCAGACCACTCCACCCCGTAGGGTCTCCAACAAAGAACTCAGCAAGCAGGAGTGTGAAGGTCTCGGCAAGGGGTTGGTGACAAAGGGCTTATCCCGGGCGATCTGCTCGGCGGTGCGAAGTGCGCAGCTGGAGCCTCCCTGGCGGGGAGGCTCCGCTACCAATGCGAAGACACTAGTGGTACACGAAGTCCACAAAGTGAGTGCGAGAACAGCGAAAGCAAGAAACGCGATCGCCCTCGACGAACAGCAAGCGCGCGCGAACGCGCGACGGACCGAGCCAGCTTTTGGCAGCATGAGCCCACCCTGCGGTGGGAGTCAGGTAAAAACATGTCTCAAACACAGTGCACAGCGTGCACTTCACACCCACAAATGCCCTGTTTCTGCGAGCGCCACTGGGCTATAATGGACATATTGAGAGGTCACCAATGCCCATGAAATAGATGAACTATGAACATCTATATGCACTATTGTCATTGTGATGTACATCTAGTTTTCTCAATTGCTTCTCCCACATCTGTTTGCTCAACTGGCCTTCTTGGCCGCAGTGCAGAAGTTCGCTCCGGTGAGGGCGATCTGAATGTAGGCGTTCCTGGACGCGTAGAGACGGATCTACGTTGGTGACATAGACATCTGAAGTCATGGGCTGTGGATGCTGGGCAGTGGGCATGAAACATGGTGGAAGACTTCGACTATTAGTTGTTTTTCTTCTTTCCACTTGTGCCAAGCCCAACTAGGTCCAGGCTGAATCCTGTTGACGAAGGTAGGGCCGGGGAGGGGTTCTCTTGTGAAGCTGTTCAAGCAAGTAAGACTGCTCTGCAGTCCGATATCGCGGACACTGCAAATTGTGACAAGAGATCCATGAACTTGAAGCCACTGGAATGTCCAGGTGAGGCATGTCTTGGTCTACCAATGCTTGCCAAAACAAATCCCTTAACTTTAGTGCATGTTTGCACTGGCCCAGGCTGGCTCCAAAAGACTTGAGGGGCGCCAAATGGACGAAAGGTCCAAGGCTTCCAAAGGGAAAGCACAGAAGAGGTTAAGAGGCCTACAGTCTAACACCACAACAAATGGTTTACACAAGAAGAACTTTACACCACGGGACGTTTACACGACCACAAGGTGTGCGCCACAAAGGTTCAATTTGCAGAAGCTTCACACGACGGGACTTTTTTAACCACTGGTTCATGTGGGATTTATCCTGAGGGGGAGGTGAGGTAGCAAATATCAATAACAAGGCCCAACAGGAGTGAAGCAATCCAGCGATTGGGAAAAACAAAACAAAGGAATGATATGGAATGATGGACTATGATTTTGTGTTGGATATTGCGTGTATGCTTCGTTTCTCTCCATAGCTGACTGTCTCCATAGCTGACTGTTCCAAGATGTTCCGAACCCCAAACTCAAACATGCTGATTCTGAAATCCGTGGCTTTGAAACAATGAATTCATGCACAGACTGACACCTGTCAGTCACCTGTTTGATGTGCTTATCTTCGATCTGGTCATGCATCAAAGCATTTGCGGACAGCACCTTTTTGGACACATTCACATGTTTTCTTCTCGGTTCACCTGGAGGCGCTTTCATGTTCTTCGCCTCACCAAGCCATGTCGACAGAGCCTATGCACAAAGCGTAGAAAAAATAGCTCGGTTTCATGCTCTGCTTGACGCAGCTGTGAAATTGATTGATGTTTGTTGAAACCACACGAGCTATGACCTTGCCTCTATTTCGTTGGTGCCGCAATTGCATCATCTTTTTGTGGGGGTCCTCTCGTCCACACCCTTTCAGTGATATGTCTTCTGTTTCTCGTCCAAATTCGTCCAAATTCGAACAACAACTTGTGGTAACTTGCGCCTCTTTTCATGAGATGCTTCACGTCTTTGACAATAAACTGACGATTTTGGGTGCTCACGTCTTCACGCCTTTGTCGGTTTTGAGCATTGTGTCCGAGTAGCTGCGATACTCCGAAAAGGGTACCTATATACGTGGCTGTCACCTTTGGCGAAGCAGTCAGTCTGCTTAAACAAACCGAATCAAGCGGTGCTCAATTCCGTGTACCAGTTCACTGAATATGTCTGAATCAATATCTGCATCCTGCAATGAATTCGCAGCTCACAGCTGATGCGAAGCTTGTCAATGACCGTCCTGTCTCTGAGCTTGTGAACCTCAGGAGTCGTAGAAAAGCTGGTGCTTTCCATAGGTCCAAATCTGAACCAGAGTCCATGAAGCATTGTTCCCGTCCTTGACATCGACAAAGTAATTGGGATGGCGACTCCAGCCCAAACGGTAGCGATCTCCAGGGGCGGTAGAGATTTGAAGGAGCTGATCCTGGTTCCAATCTTCACACTTCCAGAGTTGCAGCGGTGTTTGCGGGTGAAAGAGGTGACCTTTCACATCAAGGCATAGGCTCCGGTTTGCTTTGATGTGCAACTTTCCTTCTTGGCCATGGAGTCCCGTAAAGTGCCACTTGATGTGATTGCCGTGCTCATTGCAAGGCCGGAGCTGCACAACCGCACCGTTGCGGACGTGGTTCGGGTCAACGCCTACGCACATGCCATTGAAGGTCAACTTCGATCCCTGACCTTCACCAAAACAGCCTTTGCCGTCACAAGCATGTTCAATCTTCTGTTGCGTTGCGGTGATGTCATTGACAGCTCTGACATAGCCGTTCCTGAGAACTCCGGCCACTGCAGTCAGGCACACGCCAATCCCCAAGACCAAAATAGGAAACCTCGAGCAAGCTGCTGCGCCATGAGGTAGTAGCTCGAGAGAACGGGCGCCACCCATGAGACCTTCCTCGCGCAGGAAGGTCAGATTCTCAAGGTCTTCTCCCGCCATGGCAACAATGAAGATGCCGGAACTGACCCTTCGAGCCAAGGCCAAGCTATTGAATCAAGCAATGCCAAAGTTGCAACTTCGTGCTGCAAGGCAATCCAAGAGTCTTGTCTTACTTTAGTTAGGCGCAGGTCTCGAAAATCAGGGTCGCAATAATGCTCGCCACAGCGGGGAAAAAACGAGGGCTGTTGCACGCCTGAAGCGCTTGGAAACACTTGGAGTAGTTTGTTTTATGTGGCGTATCATGTTGCTTCCAAGCGTTTGTGGGTTTGTCTGTGCCGGCGCTTTTTGGTGAAACGTTACCAACACGGGCCAATCAAACTGAATTCAGATCTCACAACTAGTCTCACAACTGGCACAATGCAAAGATCTCACAACTGGCAAGCGGAGTGAAGCAATCAAGCAATTAGGGAACAAAACAACAGAATTGGGAAAAATATCATGCACTGACTGACACTGTCAAACCTGTTGTCAAGTCAAGATAGAAACGGATTCTGCGCAAAGCGTGGCCAAATGCTCAGTTTCACATTATCAAAAAACTTGGTTATAGATTTCAGATCTGGGAGTAGTTTCATTTATAGTTACTCTAGACTCTAGGTCACTCCCAAATCAAAATCATCAAAGTACACCAATAGTTTGCCACCACGACCAGCGTCCATGTGGTCCCCATAGATCCAGGTCCAATAGTATCCAGTATTCAAAAAGGCATGCGAGCAGGGTTCTTACCATAGGCATCCATAGGCAATCTTCTCTGGGGCCCGGACTCTTTCAACCGCGACATGCCGAGAACCCGAACCAGGTAGAGAAGAAACACACCGGAGACACGGCGTGAAACGTCACCAACGGGTCTATGTGGGCCAGGTGACTTGTTGATGAACTTGATGAACTTCTCCAAGCACCACAGGCAGCAGCGGGTGATTCTCAAAATGCACACCATCACCTTGGCTTCGCTGGCTTCGCTGGGCACACCGCTTCGCCCTGCGAAGCTGACATACAGCATGGATCCGCGGAACACGGTCGGTTCTTCCCCCCGCCAATGCCCAGGGGTCGATGTCCATGGTCTCGGACCGTCTGGCGGTTCGGCGGGTCCGGATCGGGTCCAGCGGTGTGTATCCAGGGGCTTCACAGCCCTAGTAGCGATAGCTTGAGTTCACCTACTCGTTGCCAAGTCAGCTTGAGTTCAGGTATCCATCTCAGTCAGCTCCGTTGTTTCGACGGCAGTGGGTTGCCCAGTGGCCCGGTTCTTCTGTGCCTCTGCTTGCTTCTGCAAATAGAGCCTCAGCGCAAAAGAACGGCGAAGCCTCTGAGGCTTGTGAGGGTGAAAGAAGAGGTTGGAAACCAACTTGCCTTCTCTATAGTTGGTTATTTGGCTTGTAATTGCGTTTTGCTGACGCTCATCCGCCGCAAAATAAGTCTGAGGCAAATCCCTTCTCCCAGCACCTTTGTTTCGCCCAGGGGCAAAGTATACCTGATGAATTCCACCACCGCAATGATGAAGGAGCCAAAGGCCAAGGAACCAAAATGGTACCTGAAGGCCCAGAACAAGGACTGTCGCACAACTCCTGGCAGCCAGATCTGCATCAAGACATCATGGACACTATTATCATGGACATCATTGATATCACACAGCTGCACAACTGGAGAGTGGGCTGAATGTGCGTAGCAAACTTTACTAAATAGTTCAAAGTCCTAGCCAATCGGAGGTCTCTGGTCATGCATTGGTCATGCCATTTCACTCCTTTCTTCCCCTTCTCCGAGTTTGGAGTGAAGAACCAGGCGGCTGCCTCAGTTGCTGGAAACTGATCCGTATTGAATACTTCTTCCATCTTCTTCCTGAGACAAGAGAGAAGCCCGCAGCTGTCCCGCTGTTTGTGGCAGTAAACTGCTGCATCCCCAGCGGTATTGGCTCCAAAACAGCTCCCCAGTCCCCTCCGCAGTGTCCAAAGAACAGCGCCAGCCACGATGAACTGCCCACAAGCGATGTTAAAGGCCTCAGATGGTCAAGGATGTCACCTCCCACGGTCCCCGAAGCTTGCGAAAGTTACCAAGCTAGCTTGGTGCTTCAAGGTGCTTCATTGATGGGTCAAGCAGTCAAGCAGACATCCCGGCACATCTGCTTCATGTGCTTGAGTTCCCCTTTTTTGAAGAACGTGGCCCCAAAGGATTGAAAAGCACATGCCACGTTTCCAGCCATCACGACGCCTCCGTCCGATGTCAATGATTGAGTGCCAGGCATTGTTCCACAACAGCATGAAGAAGGAGACTGCAAAGCGCACGTCAAAGGCGTAGCGCGGTTGCGCACACCTGAGCGATGCTGCATAGAAGCCACTCAGACCCACTCGGGCCGAGGGCGAGGGCCAACAAAAACCTTCACGGAATCAGCCCTGGGGGTAGCCGAAATCTCAGGTAGAACCCAAAGACTCACCCTCTGCAAGACTGGGAGTCAACGAATGCTCGTGGGAGTCAACGCGGCTATGTCCCAAAGACCTGGGACAATTGGGAAAATAAACTGCTGATGATTTCCGTTGAGCAATGGAAACTTCATGATGCATCATGTATAACTTGGCACTTCATGGGAAGATAAGATTCGGCAGCAAAACCCTAGGCCGCCCTAGCTCTCCGTGTCGTCTGGACATATCTGGAGGTCGTAGCAGTGGCGCCTCCAGCAGTGGTAGGTACCATTCACCAAATCGCAATTGTCATCGTCCTGCAGGCTCAGGGTATTTAGTCGAGTCTATACTGCAGCTGGGACCGATGGAGGCAAAACAATCACGACTGAACCAGCCACTACACTAGGGGAATGATCAGGGATGTACGACATTCAGATGTGGCGCACTCCCCACTCTCTGTCTGCTCACATCTGCTCGCCTTGTAGGCGAAGCCCATGGGCCACTGGCCAGTACATTGCCCCGGGGTGTCTACTGTTCCATGCGCCTGGCGAGCAGGATCAAGTCTGTGGGATCAGGTGATGGTGATCCATCAGCCGCCGACTAGACTCGTGTGCAGGTCCAGTTGCACATTGCTGGTCCTGGCTAACCTGTTTGCATCCAAGTTGCAACTCTTACAAACATGCCACAACTGTACCATGCAAATGAAGCACATCTTTTTATAATATCTGTAGGTCTGGGGAGTGTTGTGAACCCGTTCAGGACAGGTCATGCCATCCTGGTTTCATCCCACCAAACTTGCAAAACGCCCTTGTCGCCTCTGCATAGGTTTCATAGGTGCCCTTGGTAGAAATGCATCGCGAAATGAGGATGTGTTGGGGATTGTTGGGATACCTCCAGTGAATAAAGGACAATACATATGGTAGCATAGGAAAACCAGAAACTTTTTCAGACCTCACAGAATAATCCCCCAAATCGTCTCAGCAGATCCATCCTGATCCTCCGAAAGTACTTTTCTTCCCTCCAAAGAGGAAGACACAGAGACTGGGCCTGCTTCACCGTGCGCTATCGAAACACAAAGCCAACAAAAAAACTTGAAGATTCTGACCAACCATTTTCCCATCCCAACAACTTCTCGCTTATGCACTGCAACATCTGCTTTCTTCACTATTCACCACAAGTACGTCACCAGCAAAGACCTGAAACAAGTTATCCTGGCGAGAAGCCCCCCGAAAAAATCACAAACATATAAAAAGACATGAGAGCACGACGACAAGAATTTAGAGCGCACACATGAGAGCGCACATCTGACACCACGCGCACGCATCTGCGAGCACACGTGCGCCATTCGGGCAAAAAAAGTAATGTTCACCTCCCAACAATGAACCATGTGTCAATAATAATATGCTTTTTGGCCTGCCAGGATTTTGCAATACTACTTTGAACTGCGCCAAAATCCAGACCCAAAAATGGATAAACATTTTGCTTCTCAATTGTAAACATGTGTCAATAATATTATGCTTTTTGGCCTGCTAGGAATTTGCAATACTACTTCTAATTGGTCCTTACCTTGTGCTTTCCCTTTTGCTTGTAAGTTCTCCTATCTTCTTCTTTCTTTTTCTTTTGTGGTATCTTTATTTTAGATTCTAGATCTTTGCCCATCAGATTGCCAAAATCATTGGCTAGCCAAAAGCTTTAGGTTTCCTTATTCAAACCCTATCAAACAAATACAAAAAATTGTCTTCGAAGGGTACCCCTTTAGACTCCCGGTCCCACCCCCCCTGCAATTATAAACAAACCTACAATCATCAACACCCCTGCAGCCCTGCTGGCTTATCCTTGCCTTGTGCTTTCCCTTTTACTTTAAAGGCAGAATGAAAGCAAATGAAAGTCCCTTTGCCAAATCCCCTCTGCCAAATAGCCTGGAGGTTTCTTTATTAAGGTCGAGAGTTTTGACTACCCCGAAAAAAAGGACCAAAAAAAACTTGTTTTTTTTCATAGGGGGTTTACTAATGAGAGGTTAACATTAAGTTTCACTATGCGCTGCGCTTGTCGCAAAGTCTGCACTTACAGAATCAAAAAGTACTGCACTTGCAGGGTCACATCGCGCGGCCCTGCCAGCGCAATTCACAACCAAAGTGCTTCCGACAACTTGGAAAAAACCAAAGCGAAACGTGTGCGCGAGACTTCTCACAGATTCGAACCAAGGGCCACACGTCCGTGCACGATTCACTGTGCCAATGATAAAACGAAAAAATCAACCTCAAAGGGCAGTTTGCTCCACTATAGAATTAAATCTCAACCTACTGCAGTGCTGAGAACCTGTTCCCTGTAAAATGGTTCAGCTCAACCTTTTGACAAAGCTATTGTCTTCCTCAATATTTGTTGATGCCAAAATTGCGGAAAATCAATGATGCAAATCCAAGGTTGAAATTGATTCTATAGAGAAGTGAAGTGGGGGGCAATATGAAGGTTGAAGTTGATTTTAGACAATGATTGGACTGTTTGGACACTGCAGGGTTGAAATTGATTTTAGAAGAAGGTTAAGAAAAAGAGCCAAAACAAAACAAGTTACTGTGTAAAACATGTTTTTATAGAGGGATGATTGGACAATTAAAATCTAGAATCCCAACACTCACCGGAAATCGCACAAAGGATATCAAAGGATGATTGAATGATTCGGAACACACATGCATTCTCACAGTGCAACATCAGGAAGCGGTCTTGTTAATAACATGCACATACATGTACTATAAAATCACATATCAGGTTTCGACAAATGCAAGCGCTTTCTATTTAAAAATATGATATCAACCTACCTGACCTCACAACACACCATCCACTCTGAAACCAATTCTCAGCTATCTACTACTCCAAATGCTTTCTATAAAATCAAAAGCTACAACCTCTATAACATCTGGTGCGTTGTCATGCCTTCTCAATAAAATGGAATAGCTCAACAAACTCACCTGGTGGAGGCACTTTTTTAAGGCTAGCTTTTTGTTCAGGTAATTATTGTTTACATCTCATTCTAGAGACTACACTTCTATAAAATCTGAGGATCATTTTGAGCTCGACCTCCCAGATTCTATGTTTATTCGGCAGGGGACATTATATATGCGTTTGAGTTTCACCTCACTTCAGGCTCTAGATGCGCTGACTAAATCTATCTTTGCAAGTTTGCATTCCCGTTGCCAGGGTTCGGTGGGCGTGTAGTTTTCGGGCACTTGCGAGAGGAGGAAGGAGGCGAAGAAGACCCACAGGCCTATCCAAAGAGCTGCGACCACCGCCTGGGCGGGTGATGCCGCTGCGCATGACATCGATACAACTGGACACGTGTCATGTATTGATCCAGGTAAGTCTATGTGTCCTGGAAAGTCTGGGGGTCTTATTGCAAGTGCATCGAAAACAACCTCCAAAAAGTTCGAGCTAAACTGACCCTTCTATGCATAGGACTATGAAAGCGAGGTTGGACAACACTGGACAACATGTGAGTGACATCTTGACCTATGGCAGTCTGACCAACCATGGTGTCAACACTTTCGGGCGGCCATAAGACGAGCGTTCGAACAGCAGATCTCTTTCAACATCAGTCCACCCGGGGGGAAGGACCCGCGCACCGCCTGAACCAGTGGCACGACGATCACCACCGGGTTGCTGGCCTGGGTCAACCCAATTGGCGACGACATGGCACAAAACGTAGGAGGTTTGGTGGGAGAGGGTTTCAGTGAATTGTAGGGAATCCATTACTAAGGGACCAACCGTCAACAAACATGAATGTCAGTATTATACTTCTTTGAATATCCAACCGAATCAGGTAGAGCAATTGATGCCATGTGGAATTGGCTGCATTAAAGAGGCGTGACCGCAGCAAGCACATCAATGCTTGAGCGTCCCCTTTCTTGCTGTATGGAAAGTGTAGCGAACACCCACCAAAGATCCCAACACGAATGAAAGAGAACCCGAGTACTCAATGGCAACATATAATATATACCCACTAATATACCCTCAGTCACAGTCCTGCAAAAAATGCGTTGTTCACTTCAACTCTCGTCCATGTGAAACCACACGCACTTGCGTACTGCACGATCGGAAGGTCCAGTGTTCGCCTCATCCTGTATCCTCATTCTCCCTCCCAAACCCACGAAGATCCCTTCGAGGTGCCACAAAGATCGCTGCCACCTTGTTAATTGCGATGGCTTCTCGAATTCGGCTGCAGAAGCAAAGGATCAAAAGCCTCAGGTCACACTGCTCTTTTCGTCTAAACGCTCTGCCCCATCACTTAGTTGGAGGTACCAAGTCCTGCAAGAACCTCGGAACTAGATTCGGCCAGCACTGGGCGTCCTCTTGGAAAGCACAAGCGTTGGGGTGACTGACATGCAGCAAGTTAAAACAACACAATCTGCTTTAAGAAAGCAACATGAAAACACCGAGTTTGAACAAACGAGACTCTGATATGGTCAACAGCATGGGCTACCGGATGCAAAAGCGCTGATCCAAATCCCTCTGAGCTAGCCGCTGGCCATTTGTGCGTTCACAAGATGACCAACACATAAAGAGATATAAAGAGTGTTCAAACCACCATTCTGCCCCATACGTCCACTATCTGCCAACCAAGTACCAGTAAGCCAAATCTGTTTCCCATTGTTTCCCTCCAACCGTTCAGGCTGTTCTTTCGTTGTTCTTTCGTCCAGGTGCAAGTACAGAACGGCAATGATCCACACTACATACGCGCAGTACCTCAGTCCCAAAGCCAGCCTTGAGGTCCGTCAAGGTGTTAAGTACTGTCTGACACATCCCCCCCACAAAAATGTGCTTATGCAGTTTCCCTCCTTCCACCTTATCACCAAATCAAAACTAAGCTCCGGATTCACCAATCCAGGCTAAAAACTGCACCAGCCGAATACGATGATCTTGGATTCTTTCAAACTAACCTCGACCTTTCCATCCAACCCATCTTCTCATGAGGGCGAGTGCAGCTTGTTGCTTGGCATCTTGCTAGGGAAGACAAAGGATTTTATTGTGCAAACAAATTGACTCAACTCAACTCAACTCGACATGATTAACATCAATAATGTTCACCCTTGAATTAGAAAATCTTGTGCTAGATTTGCTGCCAATTTCAGGGTAAGTTTCGACAGGGACAAGCCACTGTTTCGACAGGGGACGATGAACCACTGAACCCCCCTGTAGAACAAATATCTGACCTGAAGACGGTAGACCATCTTTCACCAAAAAGCACCTCACGATCCCAGGGATGATTGAATTGGCGGCCTGTGTTTCCTTGCATTTATGGATGGTACTATGCATGTCTATGCTGCCGCCAGACCATTATCAGATCCCATAGGCCCAAAGAGCTGGACCCTTGGGACCCTGGGACATGCTCCAGTTGACCATCCTGGTGAACTCCAAAGATCCACATTCTGAATGAAACACACATTCTTGACGTCACATGGCATTCACAATCATTTACAGTGTTTTGATATGTTTTGATGCATTTAGATGCATTTAGATGAGTCATAGGAACACTTCAGGAGTTCGAGTTCTTCCATCCACCGGTCTCGATGCGACTCACTTTTCGACTCCGAGCGGCTCCAAGACGGTGCGGATGGACTCGTCGGTGACGGCATAGCCTCGGCCGAAAGGAGCCAGACATGGACGGCCATATGGCAACGTCCACATCAGCTCTTTGATTGAAAGAATGAGTCCAAAAAGATCTGGTGAAACTAGTGAAATGAGGCACGGGGATTATCATGGACCATCTATGATCATCTCATCTGGCTAGTGGACTATACCTTAGCTGCTAGCTCTATCATTATGGGGCTGTCATGGTTGGTCATCAAAGGTTGTAGTTGTCGGATGTTGTTGGCTTCTTGGATGACAATGGCATGCTGCAACCCAATAGAAATGGACTCTAAAATCAGAGCGTCCCCAAACTAGAGTTCCTTGGGTGCTGTGACTGTGCCAAATACATGTACTGTTAGGTGACAACAGCCCCTTTGAGGGTCCACAGCAGGTACCACTTAGACTTCACACATCTTCACACTTATCGCTTCGGCAGGCAGTGCCGCCAGTCTTAAAGAACGATGAATACGGAATACGCTTGTTAACTGTGGCCTTCGTTTGGGTGCCAAAAATCATGCTACATGAGCATGTATTGAAACATGTGGGGGGTGTCTTTGGGGCCAGGATGATGCCGTTCTTTTCGAGGTGCTTCCAAGATGTCTGCTGGTCACAAATCTGTTCAGCATCAGGAGGCTCGATGAGACTCGTGCTGTAAGAAGTGGGCGTGAAGAAACGATAAACGATGAGTGGTCAATTTTTCTTAAGCTCGTTTTCCACCACATGAGGATTTCCATGGATTTCCATGCAACATGGACCAAGACTGATAGGCAAACACAGGGGCCCGTAACGACATTCTCGTTTTGCCTGTGGGGTAGGTATCGTTAAAAAAAATTGAGGGACCAAGTCGATTGTCCTGGCACGAAGGGATCAAGGCATGGTATGTTCTCAGCAAGTCAAGCCAGTGCGCTGTCGCTGTGTGACTTGATAAGCCAAGCATGGGGCAGCGACTCGGGGGTCACAGAGTCAAAAGAAAGACAGCATCCAAGCAGGCAGTAAATGCAAACAATTGCATAGCAGCGTCGATGAATCTACTACTCATCTGCCTCAGATGAGTAGGCCCTTGGAAGCACATGAGAAGGGTATGTGCGCCGCGTCTTTTTTGCCGCATGATTCCTATACATCTTGACGTCCCCCATCCTCCATGACATCAGCCTTCCACTTTGGCACACCGAGCGGCCATTCTGGCAGACTGGGCGAAGCACACCGATGGGCTGACACTCCTGCCAAAGGACCTCACTATCGGAGGTGAAGCACCAAATGGTGCTCGCCTGGCCGGTGAGGTGACGGACCTCCAACGATCTGGTGGTCTGGGCGTTCAAAAATGCTCTGTCCAAACGTGTGGGGGGGTGGGCAAGAGCTTGCAAGAGTGGTTGGGTCAGCAGTCGTGAACCAAAAGTGCCTTCCATAGCTTCAATTGATGCTTCAAGAGGACACCAAATCACCAATTCAGGACACATGACAGAAAAAGAAATGCTTGGACGACACAAAGGGGCCTTCGTATCATCTGTTGCCGTCTCCGCGTTGTAAGGATTGCGGCCTAGGTTGGGCGGCGAAGCCACGCGAAGCCGATTTTAGCATTGAAGAGATGACCGTTGGGGCCCGGGCAGAAGTTGTCCTTCAAGTCGGTGGTGGGGTAGGCTTCCTGACCCAAGCAATGCCAATGATACATAAGTCTTAAGTCGTCTACACCCCCGACACTTGTTGTCCCCAGATCAGTTCAGAGATGTTGAGAGGATCTACAGGAAATTCGCCTTGCAGGTCATTCTTTGCAGGTGTCCATGTTCGGGTTTGTTTGTTGTGCCATGTGTGTCCTATATATATATATATATATCGTGTACGCCTCAGGCTGCAATCCTCGACTCGGTAGGATCGGCTGCGTCCTTCGGACTCCCCCACGACGCGTCCTTCGGACTCCCTCCAGCCTGCGTGTAGGCTTCTGCCATTGTGCCATTCGTTCCCCACCTCAGCCAGGCAGCCCCTCAGCCAAAGCACGTGAACTACTCAGCCTAGAAAGATAGTGAAAGCCGGAGCTATTGTTCATGGTGGTGACCGGGTTAGGGGTTCCAGCGCATGGAGAGCTGAGCTTTCCAGCATTCCTGGCGAAGGCCACCCTCCCACAAGCTCTGCTTCTGATGGATTGGGCGGGTTGAAAAAACCCATACAGTCCCACGAGTTCAGTTCTTGCTGGATTGGATGGTCCTGGATGGGGCTCCCTGCCTTGGAAAAAAAAAGAGCAGGGAACACAATGGAGGGCATGGGGGCTCTGCAGATTCTCCCATCTTTCTGCTCCAAGGTTCATGGATCAACCTGGCTGAGGCCCCAAACGGGATGCACGAGTATCCGTCCACCGTGCGCGTCTGCGCGCCTGCATATCACTCCAGCAAGGGCTCGGCTTCATTAGGCCCCCTTTCAGCCCGAAGCGGTGAATGATGATTGTGCATAGAAAGGTCCTAGTAGATTCCTTGGCTAGTAATTACAATTCTAATAAAATTCTTATTGTTACGACTAGTAAGGCACTTGTTACTAGTAGCGATGCACTTGTAGGACACCAACATCTTCCTCCCCCATTGCTGGTCTCAACAAATCTCCCAATTTTCCGTGCGGTTCAAAGTACCCCATCTTCGCCCTTGCCACAGCACCATGCGACGCCGCGGACAGGCCTGTGTAGTTGCTGCCATCCGCCGGATCCAGCTCTTCGCTCATCACCTTCAAGGCAAAAGCTCCAGCTTCACGTGGTGCAAAAGGTTGGGCCGGGCATCCTCCCTCAACAGTTCGCCAAGGTCACTGGGCATATCGTAGATTTTGGAAGATGATAGTCAAGGAGAGGAAGTGCTCATGATGTCAACAGCCCAGCAAGATTTGGGGTACCCCGCAATAATGAACGCCGAGAATTATTGCGACTACAGTACATGAATGGGTACATCACGTGTGCATGGGAGAAAACGGGATACACAAACCACTAGAATGACACTACCAATGACACTAGTATATTACTGTAACAGGAAATGGTATACAATGATGTACACTCACTAGAATCGTCTTGGAAGTGGACATTGACAATAGGCCCCTCTCAAAAACCATTTTCCTCACAGGTGGTGATGCACTTCCATGATGATTTCAGGGAGCGTATAACAAAACCTCCTGTATGAACTCCCGTGCTGTTGCACCATTGGGGCTGATATTTGGCTGCTGTTTCTTTAAGACCCATCTTCAATTCTCCAGAATCCCGAAAATGAACGCCGGGTGAATGTATGATTCCAACAGAATTGAGACCCAAACATCAGCGATCCAAGCTCTTGAAGAGGCTTGAAGTCGCAAAGAATCAAGATTCAACATGATTCAACACTGGCCCCCCAAACACGTAGTGACACACGCCGCACCGCACCTCGTAGTCTGCGTCCATCGCCGTCCCAACGGCATTGGTTGCGCTGCTCTGAAGGTACCTCGTGTTCGCCGACCCTGTGGAATCACGGCTGAGCAAAGCTGAGGAGGTTGACAAATGTCCAGGTCTTTAGGGCTCAACTGGCAACAAAAACAATGTCCAGGTCAGTGAGGAAAGAGATGATGTTTCAAGGTTCTAGGACCTTGATTTTACGCTACTGGTACCGCAGCAGCCTCTTTTCTCCACCAATCCAAAGCTCACAGCAGTTCCGATGGAACATAGTTAAAGTAGTATTTGTCTTGACAAGTTTTGCTCTGAGAGGCGCCAGCAGGCCAGCGTTCCCAAGCCTGTTGGCCCACTTTCACAACATCTACAACCTGTACCACACCAAATCCACTATAACAAGACGGGTCACGTCCATGTAGCCGAGTCACGTGGCGCTGTTAATAGCAATCTGGTAGCCAGTTTGGAAGAGCTCGGACCCTTGACATTGGCCTCAGTTTTGGTGCTTGGAGGAGATGCATCATGCCCGTGATGTCCAGAGTTCCGTCACTGGAAGATGGAACCTGACCATGGACCATGGACCACTTGAAGACCATTCTCCTCAATTAAGAAATCACGCATTCTTTCTCCCAGGTATGCAGCCCAGGTATGAGGGCATGAAGGGGGTCTTTCTCACCATGACCGATTTTGTAACTGGCACCTCACATCACCTCACAGCCCCTGCAATGTGTGGAAGAAATGCATTCTTGCACCATTCAGATTCAGCTCCACCCGGTCCCCCCTTCCCAAACGACTCCTCCCGCTGAACGCCAGGCTGGAACGGGCGAAGAGCAGCCCACCGCCCAAAAGGAAGATCAAGAGCCTCGCAACGCCCAGAGAGTCCGGTCCGGTCGGCTGGCAGGCCAGCATCGCCCCGTTCGTAGCGTCCTTGCTACTAGTATGAACTGTACATATAAGTTGGCTCTAGCTGAACTGTAGGCTATCCCATGCTATTTTCCTGTGTCCTGTAGGGTGAGGGGTTGTACTATGCTGTACTCTGTTCAGTCTTGGGACTGCTTATGGCTGCATGGTAGGAGTCACTGGCACCCAAAGGCAAAGGACTGGATTGGCACCCTGACAATAGATGATATTGATATATAATATATGTTGATGTGTCACTCGTACCCAAGCCAACCTTGGTACTCGCTACCAGCCAAGTGGATCAAAATCCAGTGTCCTAGGGTTCCGCCGGGTTCATTCGACCTCGCTTGTTCGACCGCCCATAGTTGTCCTTCCGTGCGAGCTGATTGATAGGAACTAGACACTATACATCCACCAAGCTTGACCTCCGTTGACGCCGGGAGCATCCCCGCACGACTGGCTTGTGAGAAGAGGCTACCTGCATGGTAGCGGAGCCCTGAGCTCCAGTAGGATGTGGACAGGTGATGCATGGTACTCTGCACTGCCGAGCCGTATAGAGTCGACAGGTGGCCTCAACACTGGGGTACAGAAGAGCAAGGATGGTGTACCGGTCTGGGGAGGAGAAGCTGTTTGTTTTGAAGAGTTCATTGAAACATGCCTCCTCTACGAGCAGACCGTGGTCAAAGAGAAGCGGTACCTGTGTGGCCCACGCATAGCTGCCGAACTTCGTGGACCAGCCCGACGAGTGCTGATTGGGAAGCCGGCGAATTGGCTATCCCACGATGGAGGAGTGCGTGTCTTGGTTGCGGCCCTTCGTGCCGAACGGGGCCAACCCAAAGTGCCCGAGAAGATGTCTGAGCTTTTGCTGAAGTATTTCCGGGGAACCAAGAGACAGCGAGGAGAACCTATGGGAGACTTCATTCTGCGAAAGGCTGAAGCATACAGTCGGGCCCAACAGTCAATGGCACGATACCAGAAGGACCATGGCGTGACATCAACTTCAGTTGGACCAGCCTCGTCATTGGTCGCAAGACATCCGAGTTCTCATGCCCGCAGTGAGCCAGGAGGTGATAGTCAGCAGGAGCCCCAAGAGGTCTCGTCTGGACAAGGAGATTCAGAGTTTCAAGATCCCATCGAAGAGTGGGATCCTCACTACCATGGGTGGTATGGCTACTACGACTGGTCATGGAATGGCTCCCAGTGGCAGTCGACCGTCAGGACACCAGTGAATGGAGCCGCCACCAGCTTCCCGAGATTCTGCCCGACTTCATCCAGGGTTGGTATTTGTTCATGGACTCAGGCCTGGATGTGATGGAAAGAAATGTTCTCCATGCTGAGCTTCGTGGCGAGTTTGGAGTGAGAGCCGTGGAAGAAGTTCTGCGGAAGCATTGGTCGGACAGTGATATCCGGAAGCGTGATGCAGAAAAAGGATGCTTCCTTGCCAACTACTCTGGTCATGATGAGCTGGAGGAGGAGTGGGGTCACATGGGTGAATGCGATCCTATGAGCTTGGAAGCCGAGGGTTTCTCCGTTGACGAGATCGAGGCTATGGTGGCCGAAGAAGAGAGAGCCAGAAGCGCAATGACAGCTATCCAAGACAACCGCCGCACCTTGAGAGATGCTCGGGCCAGACAACATGCCGTTAAGATGTCACGGCAGTTCTATGGCCGACCAGCCGCTTCTGGAGGGAGAGATGACAGCAATCGTGCCCGGACTCCAATCAAGTGTTTTCGTTGTGGTGGTCCGCATCGGATCGCCGAGTGCAAAGAGAAGCCAAAACAGTCTTCGCAGGGCCATATGGCTGAAGAAGCGGCCCCGTCCGTCTTTTGGAACGAGCGAGTTGAAGACATGGCTGGAGTCTGTGACACGATTCCAGATCAGTCCCAAAGTTTTATATCCACCACCCAGGCCGTTGCTGAAGGCAAGGCCGTGTTGGACGGCGGTGCCACTAGGACAATAGGCTCGATCACGGCCCTTGAACGCGTGACTGATTTGAACACCCGTAAACGGGGAGCAACAGGAGTGGCCAACATCGATTTTTCCGATAGACCTGTTTTTGGGCTCGGAAATTCGAGCAAGAACCAATGCGCCTCAACGGCGGACCTGCAGGTGCCTATGGCAGGCAGGCTGGGTACCATGAAGGTACACGCCTTAGATGAGGGTTCTGCACCAATTCTTTTGTCCATCCACTCGCTCCGACGACTCGGTGCCGTGATCGATTTTGAACATGACTTAGCAGTCTTTCGACATGTGGACCCCAGGAAGATGATCCGCCTTGAGCGTTCGTCCGCGGGGCACCAACTGATGCCTCTGACGGATGACATTTACACTCAGGCCGTGGATCTTGGAAAGCCACTGGGGTCTCTGAAAGTTTTGGAACTCGAAGGACGGAGGGGAGACACATGGGAACAATGAAAGTAATCACATGGACCTTCACGACGTGGACCAAGTGAGCCCAATCAAACGATCACCAGGCCAAGGAAAATTCGGGACAGCGCAAGATAAGGCGAACAGCAAACAGGCACTCACACACAGCGCGCACACCGTGTCGGATCAGCCACGGCCTAAGTCATCAGTTCGTTTTGATGGAAACTCTCGAGACTCCGACTCGAAAGATGTCACTTCTCGCTCATCGACCGCGAGCTCGCCGAAGCGTTCGGACGGCCCTCTTCCAGTGTTTGGTTGTGATCATCATGCACACGAATTAGGATCAGGTGTTCAAGGTGTCACAGGCGACATGATTTGTGAGAAAGTTGAGTCAAGGGTGCCGGCACGCAGCCTGCGAGACAAATCGGTGCCCATAGCGCGATCTGATCGACCTCATTCTTTGCGAGAGAGCCATGTCCTTGAACCAGATGAGCTTGGCCGAGCTTCCACAGCGTCTTCTCACTCATGGCGAGGAGGCTCCTCGGGCTTGGGCGAAGTCTCAACTGAAGCTTCGGCTGATCGAGATCGAGGGAGAGGCCGCGATGCAACCTCAGACCAAAGAAGCCTCACCTCTACGACAGATGGAAGTGAACATCAACAAGGCAGCCCGCCGCAAGGCGGACTTACAAAAGTTCGTGAAGGAGGAGTTGGGCGTGGACCTCACCGGAACCGAAACGGTGGAGATCCTCAAGATGAAGGCCCTGAACTGGGCGTACAACAGCATCCCTGGCCATGCGGAAGACCCCGTGGGATTTGGGCAATGGTGCCACCTCAAATACCAAGAAGTGAAGACACAACAACCGGCATACTGCCAGTGGGTGTTGACGACCGCAGCCGAAGGCCAGTGCAGTCCGCGACTCCGTCGCTTGGCCGACTGGCTGAAGACGGTGGAGAACAACGAGGTCCCGCCCATGCCGGAGAAGAAGGGCTACACCTCGAAGACACCCAGTCATCCGACGGGGCCATCATCGAGCACCACGCCGACGCCTGGCCAGGGGGAAGAAGTCAAAGCCATGCTCCAGAACTTGATGGTGACCGTGAAGAATCTCTCGGACGACATGGTACAGGTGAAGCAGAATGCCAAGGAGGCCAAACGTCGAGGACGTCACTTCTACGAGCGACTGGGATCCAGTGTCGGAGCCGCAGTAGGAGAGCCACCAAAGGCCTATGAACTCTCCGAGGGAGAGCTGATGGATGCACCTGAGTGCCAGAGCCGAGAGCTAAGTCTCTCTGAGATCAGGACTCTCAGCTGGAAAGCCGAGAGATTGCTTCCTGAATGTATGGAGGCTCTCGTACAGGCCAGGAAACCCATTCTTTTTGAACTTGCTTGCGCACCGGACTCCGTTCTGACAAAACAGATGCAGCAGATCACCAATCGCCCGTCGAGTGCACAGCGTTTTGCATATTGGAACGGATATGACATAGGAACCAATACCGGAGTTCGAGCCATTCTCGTGGCCATCAAGAAACAACGACCCGAACATGTTTGGATCTCCACGGAGTGCGGTCCGTTCAGTCGTATGCAACAGGTGAACCAACGAAACGAAAAACAGGTGTTGGAACTGAACCACCACGTGGGAGTGGTCCGAGACTTGTGACGCTTGGAGGCTCCCGGTGGTGCAAAAGGTGTTTCAACGATATCCTCCTTTGTTTTGTGTCACGAAGGGTTGTAGGGTGAATTTGAAAGACCATAAACAAGGGATGTTGTTGAGTAAGGGGTGGAAAATGGCCACCGCTCAAAAGGGCTTGGCACAACAAATGGATCTGCCCTGCCAATGTGCCGGAAAACATGCTGTGTGCCAAGGAGCTCTGACAAGACGTTCAGCATACACTTCCGAGTTCGCTCGTCGCGTCTGTGTCGCGCGATTCTTCACCCCCAAAAGTCGAGGGATATTCATGGAGAGTTGTCTGGACAGCATGGGCCCCCCCAAGTGCTTGGAAGAACATGTCAAGGAGTGTTGTTGCAATGACATCCACCATCCACGAAGTGACATGAAATGTAGCATGTGCGAACTTAGTCACGAATCGGACGAGATTCTTAGTTTGGTAGGAGGTTGAGAAGAAGAAGAACCTGACCTCACGCCGGAAGAGAAAGAAACAGCCCTGAAGCACATAGCGACGCTTCACCGGAACACTGGGCATGGTCCAGTGGAACACTTGGTTCGAGCCCTAACCTCACGACGCGCTGATCCTAGAATCATAGAGTTGGCTCGGAACTTTGGATGTTCAGTTTGTCAGGAGCTTAAACGTCATGCGCCTAGACCCAGAGTGATCGAGTCTTGAGCCTCTAGCACCAAAGTGGCATGTCATCCAGTCGGATTGTGCTTTTTGGAATCATCCCCATCAAAGGTCCGAGTCCAGTTCACGTTGTTGATTGATGAAGGGTGTCGGTTTAGGATTGGTAAGGTGATGAGAAAGGGTCCGGGAGGGGTTTCCGGGGAACAAATGATTCAGTTCTGCCAAGAGTGTTGGAAACCTGTGTTTGGGAAGCCCCATAAACTGAGAGTGGATCCTGCTGGACCCTGGAGATCCCATTTGGTGGACGACTATTTCAGTCGGGAAGTGGTCCGGGGCTATAGCCCTGCACAACATGCTTTGGGGCCATCTCCGGATGAAGGAGACCTTGTGCGAAAATCCAGACGGAGAGTTTCAACGGAACCAAGAACGCATGAGGACAGCGGAACAGGCCTTCACGGACTTCGTGTACGACGACCGGATCACGAGGGCTAAGGGGACTTGGTGTTCGTCTGGAGGATTCAAGGACTGACTAAGGGACCAGCCGCATCTTCCAGGAGTGGAGGATACACGGGACCCTGTCGGGCGCTTGCCGTCGAGACCCGTCTGACTGAGGAAGGGACTTATCATCCCGGTTCGGTGGTCTGGTTGGTTCGAGCCGGTCGTCTGATTAAGGCCAATGTGACTCAACTGAGACACGCTTCCGCCAGAGAAGAGACTTTGGAAACCCTCACTAATCCTACCCCGGTTTTGCCCTGGACGTTCACCCAGTTGACTGCCGATCTAGTATGTATAATTGTGACATAATTCACAAAATTGACCAAATATTTTAATTACACGTATTCGTACTGATACACCAACATCACGAATCTTTTGTTTTAAATCAGATAAATAACGAACCCATGGAGATTGAACAGGGTAGGGATGAAGAACAGGTCCAAACGTTTCGAAGGGTTCGACAGAAACGATCCGTGCCAGAATGTCCGGCACCTAGTTTCGGGGGAAAACGAAGAACGAAACCCGTTTGGACACTTGTTGGACTGTGAACTTGCTGAGGACTTCCAGGACTCTTATGCTGAATGTTTTTGGGGTTCTAGCCAAGCGGCTGTTGAGATTGAAGTTGAAATCCCCGAAAGCAAACGAGGTAGATTGTACATGACCAATCACTTTCAATCGTTCTTGTCCGCTCAACTCCGACGAAAGGGAGTAGAAGTGTCGGAGTGCATGACTGAAGAAGAACGAGAACAAATGAAAGTTGCAAAAGGGACGGAAGTCAAAAAGTTCTTGGCCGCCGATGCGTTGAAAGCTTTGCCACAGCATCTACAGCCCAGTCGAGAAGTGGCAATGAAAATGCGCTGGGTATTAACCTGGAAGCGGGAAGAGTCAGGAGAACGAAAGGCGAAAGCTCGTTGTGTCGTCTTGGGTTATCAAGACCCCTTCTATGCAGAAAGACAAACAATGGCACCTACCATGTCACGAAGCACCAGGCAAATCCTACTTGTTGTGGCAGCCAGCCGCGGCATGAGAGTCGCTAAGGGAGACGCCTCCGGCGCCTTTTTACAAGGTAGATCATATCAGCATGATGCCTACGTCATCCCGACCGACGAGATATGCGACGGACTTGGAATTCCATCTGGCTCCATCACAAAGTTGAAGAAAGCCTGTTACGGCCTAGTCGATGCGCCGTTGGAATGGTTCCTGACCGTGTCGGAATTTCTCATTTCCTTAGGTTTCCAACGGTGCGTGTGTGATCCTTGTTGCTTCAAGTACGTTGACCAGCAGGGGCAGCTTGTCGGTTTGATCAGTGGCCACGTGGACGACTTCTTGTTCTGCGGTCGTGACTCATGTTCCACATGGAAGAGTTTGTGCGACCAAATACAGAAGAAGTTCCAGTGGGGAACATGGGAGTATGACTCATTCATACAATGCGGGGTCAAAGTGGAACGCACCAAGACTGGAGGCTTCGACCTGTCACAAACACAGTACATCGACGACATTCGAGAGCTGAGCATTTCCGCAGAACGTCGCAGGGAGCCTAAATCACCAACTACCGAAGGGGAGAAAACCAGAATTCGAGCAGTGTTGGGGGCTCTTTCGTGGTGCGCTCAGCAGACTAGTCCTCACCTAGCGGCCGGAGTCAGTTTGTTTCTTTCCCAGGTTCGTGATAGTACTGTGAGCACTATGATAGATATTAATAAGCTTGTCTATAAGACCAAATGTCACAGGAAACATGTTCTCAAGGTTCATGGTAACCTTCCGGCTTCCGACCTGCTTGTTGCAGGATGGGCAGACGCAGCTGACCAGAATAGACATGACGGAAAGAGCACCTTAGGTATCATGACAGGAGTCACTTCCAAGGGGCTCCTTTCAGGGAACCTTTGCCCTGTGAGCCCCGTGTTCTGGCGTTCAGGAAAAAGAACGACAGTGTAGATCTCGTTGGTCTGCTGAATCCTTAGCGGCCATTGACTGTGAAGATGCCATGTATGGTATACGGCTACAGGTGTTCGAGATGCTTGGAAACGACGTGCAGGTTCGCCACACAGAAGAACAAGTTGCAAAAATCTCAGGAGTGTTGGTCACGGACTCCACCAACGTCTATGACCGTATGCAGACTGAGGTATACGTCCCAAAAGGTCCAGAGCATAGAACAAGTTTGGAGCTTATCGGACTTAAAGAAGCCAGTGTGAAAACACAAATGCCAATACGATGGGTGCAAAGTGACGCACAACTGGCAAATTCACTCACAAAAGATTCTGAGCCACAACAGCTACAGAAATTCTACCACCTCAATCAACACTGGAAAATCGTTGATGACCCTTTGAAGAGGTCAGCTAGACATCGCAAACGCCTTGGACTGGACGCCTTGGACCATGCCCATGCAGAGAACCAAAGTTCGGAGAGTTCCGGGGGACGTTGATGTGTCACTCGTACCCAAGCCAACCTTGGTACTCGCTACCAGCCAAGTGGATCAAAATCCAGTGTCCTAGGGTTCCGCCGGGTTCATTCGACCTCGCTTGTTCGACCGCCCATAGCTGTCCTGAAGTGCGAGCTGATTGATAGGAACTAGACACTATACATCCACCAAGCTTGACCTCCGTTGACGCCGGGAGCATCCCCGCACGACTGGCTTGTGAGAAGAGGCTACCTGCAATATATACAAATATATATACTGTAAAGACAAAATATAGCAGAATATGTATGTACACTGTAAATATACATGCCGGGAAATACAACAATCATCAATCATCAAACATATTCAAAATATGTTCTGGAGACGTCTCAGCGCTGCATGCCACACGCCCAAGTGCATTCCACGTAGCACTGAAAAGAGTGCCGTCCACACACCTCAAACAGCACGAGCGGCGCAAGGTGGCGTTTCAGACGGCATAAGGCTCGGGGATCCGCCCCATCAGCTTCATTTTGCCTCTTCGAACACTGACAGTTGGTGGACCTTTTATGCGTGGTGATGGTGCATCCTCCATTCAAAATAGGCATGACATGTGAACATGACTTTCATGAATGACAAATGGCATTGCCATCGATCTTTCCGATCTCGCAGGCGACTGGCGATCCAAACAAACCAGCGACTCAAGAAGCAGCAACACTGGATGCTGACCAGGAGCAGGTTCCAACCAGAAAGCGCAACAGGACCATGTAGACAAAGGCGATCAGGATGCAACAAACCTCAGTTTTTGGCAAATCCATTGATTTGCTTCCAAGCGCATGTGAATCGTCAGTTCTTTTCTTTTTAACTGCATCAATCTTTGTTGCAGATTGGTTTGACTCCTACTTTCCTGGCAGTGTGGAGTGGCACACGATGTTGGGCGTGACGTCACCCCACTCATGTCACACCCATTGGGCACACAGTTTGGGAGGACGAAGCAGAAAGAACTAACTTTGAGCCATTAGTATTCCTGCATGATAGGGATTGTTGATTGAGAAAACATATGATAAAGAAAAAGAATTGTGAACAAACATGAACAAACTATGGCTGTTTTTGCTATTGTGAAATAATGTGGGAAACACGTGCCAAGAATACAAAAGGCAACGTAACATTCATATGTTCATATGTTTCATATTTATTTCATATGTTTGCCAGGAGTTCATATGTTTTCATATTTTTCATATGTTGTGTATTCTCCGAAATTTTGTTTTCTCATGTCATATTTCAGGAATGCATCATATATCATATTCATATCATATTCATGTTTGTTTAAGAATATCAATAAATGTTCAATCCATAGCAAGGTTTTAGGTTAATTATGTCTCAAAACTAATTACAAGGAAGAGCTCCAGTCTAACAGTTCTCCTCACAATCTCCTTCCCCCACCCCCACCCCAAAACCCTTCCAGTGCACTTCTTCGGGTCTATTTTTGGGTCTCCATCCGCATGCGCTCAGGGACCGCCACCAAGGCGAAGGTGTCGGCCGTCTTGATGGCGTCGCCGAACAAGGTGCCGAAGTTCTGGAACTCCGCCAGCTCGCTCTGAAAGGCCTGAGCCGTGAGGCTGGTGAAGAGGTGGAGGCGAGGGTGGCGCGGAGCGGGCTCAGGTGTGGCGTGAGCACATTGGAACAAGGAGGGCATGGCGGAGGAGTGAAGGGGTGGCAGAAGGGGTGACGGAACACATTTCGTCAGGGAGAGTGGGGGGCTCCTGGGGTCGGCAATCCAAGGGAATATAACCAAAAAGGACAACAAATTGAAGAAACAAAACAACATCATGAGGGGAAAAGCTAACTTACTCTCTCGTTTGTCACCACCGGTTTTAGTGTGGAACCCCTCTGAGTGGTGCAAGCATCTTCCATCCGCTGTGAGCCCAATAATGATGCTGTGAAACTGCGCAGAGTTTGCTTAGCAGCCACCCCAAGGCAAGGAAGCTATTTGCTTTTATCTACAAGCACCGGCGCTGCATGAAAGACAGGTCGCTCATTTCTTGTGACCCCTTCTAGGTGGCCGAAATGCCAGAAAGGTCTTTCGGCAAGTATGGCCAAAATATGCCAATCCTCCAACTTCGTGACACTTCAAAGAGCCCTGCAGCTGCGCGCTATTAGGTTGGAGTCCATCGCAATTAGGTTGGAGTTGGAGTCCATCGCAAGTAGGTTGGAGGCCATTGCAGTTATTTGGTTGGAGCAAAAAAACCGAAGGCCTTACTTACCAGTTACATCCAGTTACCCCGTTACTCCTCCATGTCTGCCATGGCCCGCAGGCACCGGAGGAGCCCGGCCTCGCTACTCATGCTGCCCAGGGCATCGGACATCACACTGCCCAGCTGGGTGGACACGGCGCCGGTGACGCCCAAACTGCAGTAACCCGGCCTCCACCGCTGCAGCACCGCAGTGCTAAGGGGTGGGGTGATGGCTCCATGGTGGAAGGAGGGAGATCCACTGGACATGTTGTAGATCAAGCTGGAGGGCAAAGCCGGGCTAAGCTGGGGAAGGTCTGAGGGGCTTAGATCAAGCTCAGGGAAGAAATCTGTGGCTTTGAGCCTTGGAAACCTGAACCACGCTGTAGCGATAGACCGCGGCACACCAAAACAATGATTTATGTGCCAGGACCACACAATGGGTGCTCATTCTGGTCAAACCTTGCCGCGAAGGCAGTTCTGTGTAGCATCACCCAGAAATTCTCCACTCCAAGGTGGCTCAACTCGGCGGACTCAGCGAGTCAACGGGGTTCAACTCACCAAGTCACACCAGCTCCGTGAACTCTGCTCCCGGCATCGGCACGCATTTCCTGGGAGTTAGCTTGGCACGCCAAAATATGTCCGTGAATGGAGCAGAGCCGCTTGCTTTCATCAAAGGATGATGTTGAAGCTAAACTTGGCAGCCAAGCTAAACCGAAACAAACCAAGGCCATTCATTCGACCTGAAGGTTCCTGTGAGTAATTGGCTAGATTTGGGAGATTCCGTCCAAGTCAAAGTGGGCTCCCTCTTGTGGCATGACCAAGAGAAATCCATGGATTGGTGTACCTCGGCGTTCTTTCCCACACTCTAGGAACAGGGCCAAACTGAAGCTGGGGCTGTCGGAAGATCGGCGTTCTTTCCAGCATGGCCTTCTCAGAATGCAGCGCATGCAGCCAAGGAGCGATGCCGGATAAGGGCAGGTGGACTGGGGCAGTGCTTGAAACGTGAACGAAGAGCTGATCGTCTCCTACCGCACTGCGGGCGTCTTGACAACGCTGAAAAAAAGACGCAAACACTGTAAGTTGCAGAACGCGATGCCGTATGATATTGTAACCAGTGAAGTTGCTGCTTCCACTGGATCCATAGCCTTGCTTTAAAGAAAACGCACCTGTCATCAGCTGCCAGTAGTTCATTCTATCAGTGTACAGGATAGTCTGACATTCCGTCCTTGATCACTGCAGGCCCAGAGGTGTTCAGCCTTCACAGTGGCAAACTCAGGAAAATAGCTAAACTTACCACCCTATCACCATTACATGCCTGTTGAGAAAGCACATCAAATCCCAGAGCTCCCAGCAAGGAACTTATCCAGGTTCAAACTCATGTCATCTCATGTCTGTGTCATATCAACAACACGTTCCGGGTGGCCCAAATCTGCACCCCAACGCATCCCCGGCCCCCCCCACATGCACATCAACCTGACCAAGCAAACCAATTCGGCCCCACAACAGTTTTCAAGGTGCTTTGCCTCTCAATCCCCCCAGTCTTGGTCGATCTTGATTTAGGAGAGCATACTGCCAGTCAAAAGTGCCGAAGTTCTCTCAACATGAATGACCATATGGCTTCACGTGCACTTGCCATCGCTCTTGCCATCAGGTAGCAGGTTCCAATATGTACTGAAGGGATCGTCTGGTGCCTTAGTGGACCGCGGAGCGTAGCAGGATTGATCAAATTTAGATCTTATTACAATATCACAAATGGAAACCAGTGGGAGTTTGCGATGGTTTGCGCGACTATCTGTGCTTATAGCATTGCGAAGCCAATGTGCATATATATATATATAGGTACAATTACAGTATAACATTGTATAACACACTCTCTCCCTCTCTCTCTCTCTCTGCAGGTCCAAAAACGGGACACATGTGTATAACTCTTGTATAATATATATATATATATGATATGATAAGCCACTAGTAGCAAAGGGCATCGCTACTAGGAGCAAGGACGCTAGTACACACGCAGTAACTCTTGTTTTCCCCCACCTGCCCGGACTGGGGCAGCTTCAAAAGGCGTCTCATGGCTTCTGCCTCACGGAGCCTACTGAGTGGCCGCCACCACCCCACCACCACAGGTCATGACGAGCGGTTGCTCTAGCAACCAGCTCGCACACTCCCTGCTATTCTCAACCCCTCATGCCCCACATCCCCTCACCGTCAATAATTGCACAGCTCAGATCCACCGTGATTTCAGCGATTTCAGGTGTAAAAAATAGATTGCACCCATACTTTGTTGATCTTTCTTGATTCTAGCCTGGTTATTAAATATATATATATATATAATATCATATATCTGTAGTCACTCCAATGAACCAGCCAAGAAGTAGTTTAAGCTCTGGATCCCTCCATCGACTTCTAACCAGTGTGAGCTAAACCAGCAACAGATCTACTCACATCATACCGAGTTCCTTCCACCAATCTCCTGTTGCCATGCCGCCATTTCATAGGTCCATGATCGCGCGCCATCCGAGAGGGACTCAAAGTTCCTGCAATCGTGCCGCCGCAATGACCGGACATCGCAAGCAATCTTCGCCAGAACCACTTCTGCTGGCACCTTTCTGCTTGGGAATGGCAATGCTTGGTGACTTTGCATGGTTTTGCACCCTTGCACGGACAAATCAACAAGAAGCCAGAGCTCCAGTCCGGGGCTTAGATGCCACGATCGAAGGTCCGGTTGTCGAAATGACTGCTGTACATCTGCTGTACATGTGCATCTTCAAAAAGTGACCCCCAATCACAACCTCACAACCTGTGGCTGAAAAATAGGAGACAGAACATGACAGAACCCTAGCCAAGGTCCCAGAATTGACCCGCAAAACCACCTCTTGGAGGCCCAGCTAGACTTGTGTAATTGGTTCTTCTCTCAACCTGGTCGTGAGAGTTGTGGCGTCTAAACACCTTGGACCAAAGGGTGTGTGCTATCTGATATCTACTGTTTATCAGAGCCACGAACCTTGCGCCCCAGCATGGAGTTCTAGGCCTTTCTGCTTGATCTCAGCCCCATGTCACTCCAAGGTACACATCGCAACTCGGCAGGCAAACCAAATTGAAATACCTGGGCTTCAGTCATTCGTGGGTGAGGCAGAGATCAATCTGGATTTGGTCCGATGGCTGGTGGAGAAGTATGTTTGCAAGCAAACGGGGCACACTCCCATCACAAGCGAATCTTGACATCTAGTGCTGCCGGGCTGACTTGGTCGCCTCACTCCAAATCTGGGTGAAGTAATCTCCTTAGCCAAGTGCAATCGCCTTCAGTCGACGTTGCTGGCCCCCCTTGGTCGCCTTTCTGCATTCTAAAAACCATCAGCGTTCCCATGATGAATCATCCATCGATGGACCAACTTGCAAGCTCGTGCAATCAAAACCTTTTGTTGTCCTTGGCATTTTCCGAACCTGTGGTCCAACGCCCAGTGATTGCTGTCAAACCAATCTGATGTCGTGAGCACCTGTCTAACTCCCAAGTGGTGCGCAGATCCTTCTGACCTCATCTCACCTCATCTCCTCCACCCATTCCATGGTTCTGGGGGTCCAATCATTCCGAGGCTCCATTCATGCCACTGGGGTCGAAGAGAGCGCTGGAGCTCCCAGTGAACTCCGACATCTTTCCCCCAATCATCGACTGATGCACCACACAAACTCACGTCATCAGGCGAGCGATGCTAGCCGGCCATTCTTGGCATCAGGTGGAGCTGGCTCTTTTGCAAATCTGAATCGTTTCATGGAATCATCAACCAGTTTCTTTTAAAACTGCCTTTATCTGCTTTGGAGACATCAGTTGCGTCTGAAACTAGATCTCGCACTTCTCCTGATCCTCCTGATCCTCCACCAATGGCTGAAGAAAAGGACTTGTTTACCTGCGTGATATACCGCAGGGGTAGGAGGTTATTCTCTTTTTGCGCTTGACGGCGCTAGACTCCTCTCTCAGGAGGTCGTGCCACGCACCTCCAGGTTGTTCGCATCCAAATGCTCGATCTTATGACTCCCCGAACAGCGACTGCAGGGGGGTCAAGCAGCAGGTGCACAAATAGGCCTGGCCAGGGCCCCTCGGTCGAAGCACGCGACGTGAGATGACGTTCGGAACCGAGGGTGTTTTCACCTCAATTTGGGATGTGGTGGAGTCAAGAGGAAGAGCTGTAGTTACAGTGCTTAGTTGATGTGTCAAGTCTCAATTGATTTCAGCATGTTTCAGAGGTTTTCTTTCGCTCCCCATCCATCAAAGCTGTGTTGGTCAGCAACAGCACTTCAACGAAGCACTTCCCGCACCTGTTGCTCTTCAGCCGTAGTCAGAAGTGGCCCCACGCCACCGTAACCGACAGTGAAGGCATCCCGTGCAGTGTTAGAACAAATCCTGGGCCGTGACAAAGAGCATGGAAGGGGTGATTCAATTAAATTGTCATATTCAATACAAGTGGGGAATGCAGCACCACATTGAGGCCATGCCATGTCATGCCTTCTTTTCACGCTCGCAAGATCTCGCAAACAAGCTCAGCTTTTATGTTGCCTTCTGGCGCATCAAGCATCCTCCCAAAACATAGATCGTGCCCGATGATTTGTGGGGGCAAAACAACGGCTTCCACCTGCCAAACGTTCCCCAGTGATTCAACCAAACATAGCCTTGAGATGAACAAGCTGCCCGAACAACCCAAACAAAAGGTCGTATGTACACAACTCGTCAGATGTACGGGTTTTGGATTGGCCCATCCAAATCTGCTTGCATGTACCTCTGGCCAGGGTGCAGTTCCTTCACGATGAGGTCAGTCGTTGCCCTGCAGCGGCCAAAACATGCCAAAAACCGGTCTTTCGATCTGTCCAACCACTCCACCTCCCCCAACAGAATAGACCGACCCTGTCCAAAGGGATCCAAATGATTGACCTTTTTTGTGCTGGACTTCTGATTTTAAAGCATCTGCCAGTGCCATTCTGGAAACTCTGTGTTGTTCTCCCACGTCCTTGCCACTCCCACGTCCTGCTTCGAACGGTTTCGCTCCGAACATCCTGTGCCCCCGGTCCATCACGACGTCACTGGAGCCCAAAGGGCGTAACGTTCATGGTGTAGCCGAGGGATGGGAAGCCATCCCTTAGACGCCCCGCACTGGGCCCAGCCGGACGCCCCGGGTCGGCGAGAGCGGTGGGTCCGCGACACCGGAGCCAACGGGTCGGAATGTGAATTGGGTCAGTTGATCTTTTCGCCCACTGTCTTCATTTTTTTTGGCCAATGGCAGGGCGTGGTTGGAAAGAACCCAAGTGTGAAAGGGGTCAGATCACTCATTGGCTTCTCATTGAAACTTTCACTGAAACCTCTGAAGCAACGGTAAGGGGCAGTAGTAACAACCAGTCAGTTTCGGTGTACGTCTGAACGATCCTGTCGTGGTGCTGAAGCATAGAAGGCTTGACAACATATATATCTATATATGACTTATGTATATGTATATAATGAGTTCTGTTGGAATTGCCAACGGGCCCCAACGCCCACACAATCCCCAAAAGTCCACCATGTTGGCACAAGCACTTAGAGTCGACTTGACGAAACTGACTAATTGCTGCAAAGTCTCAACTGATAGTTAGTCTGCCAGTTGTCATTCACCCCACAGTAGCTGCCAGAATAATCACGAGAGGCGTACAACTTGGTCGGGTTGCCATCCTTCCACCAGCTCCATGCTGCAAGAGGCTCTGGTATCAACACGCCCCCCCCGGCTTATCTGGTGCTCGAAAGATCTTGAAAAATCATTTTCTCTGTGATTGTAGAGTGAACTCAATGTAGCTGCTGTACAGTGAGAAGCTGAGGATTGGTGTTGTTTGACCATAGCCCATGAAAACCAAACCCTCGCCTCTCATCGCATTCAACAACCACTACTGCTTGTGGTTGACGCTTCAACCAAGTTTACCACTCCCATGCCAGACATGCACCCGGACATCGCCGGTGCCGGCGTCGCCTGCAAGCCTAAGAAGGTCACGAAGGCGAACGCCGCCCAACCGGCGACATAGACCCAAATGCAGAAGAAATCAGTGCACCTGGGAAGTTGTCAAGCAAAAGGAGCCAAAAGACCTGGCACCCTGACCAATATCCTGCTTGTTTTGCTAGGTTTGGGGTATCCCGATATATATCATGTATGGTCCACACGTCACTAATACATCTAATAATACAGCGTCTGTTTGACTATACCTCTTCGGCAAGGCTGTGCGGACGAAGCATAGCTGCCAGGACACCCTCTTTTCTTCACCTGATGATGCGCTGGCCCCGTTACAGAAACAGCTGCAATATGTGCATCACGCAAGCAAATTTGAGGGATTCACAAGAACGTGTGATTGTTAAATCAGTTTGAACATGAGCGATCCACACAACATCCATCTTCACTGTGAACTTGTCGTGCTGTTGTGGTGCGGTGCGCAGCGCAGGACGTAGCAAGTGCAGAAATTGGTCTCAGCGGGTGTCCATCCACTTCTGTTGCAGTCAGGGTGCTTGATTTGCTTATGAATCTTATGAATGTCCCCCGCTAGTGAAATCCACTGGATTTGCTCGAAAAGTTCCTCTGGCTAAAAATCTGTGCCGAGCAAAGCATGGGCGGTTCTACAGAAATTCCCACGTGCCAGTCACCCTAGGTGAGCTGGCTGACATCGCAGAAGCAGTGAGCACTGTCTTGATACTGTTTCTGTCCTTGACTCGAGAATTCCCCACACTTGGTAGTTGCACTAGGATCGACGTTGCTGACCTTTTGAGTGGTCGTCAAACATCTGCTAAGGTCTCTGGGAGGGGACACCACACTCTTAAGAATTCCTTCTCCGTCTCCGCGTTGCTTTGGGCATTATTCATTTCATAAGCACCACCTTCAAAGCAAAGTTGGTTTGAGCAAGCACAGTCCATTTCACACGTCGGAACTGGATGGCACTGGCATTTGCTAAGGCAACCACCGGCCAAGGCACTCCGCCTTCGTCTTTCAAGCTGGCCTTGCAAGGAATTGCATGTTGAGCATCATGGGCTTCGTAGCCCCATGGTCTCATGCGCAGTAGCCCTAAAGCAAACTAAACCATCTAAAACCATACAGTATTCAATAGCAAAGGCGTTGGCATTCTCATTTCCAATCCAACTATCAATCTCTCAATGTAGCGTGGCTTAGGCTCCAACCCTCTCAGTAGACGCGGCGGGCTCTGCTTGGTCCACTGGAGGGGCTTCCACATTATCATTGCCTTCAGCCATGGCTGCTGATGGCCTCTGCTCACTCGCTTCAAAGATTTGATAAGACCTGTGACCTGGACATGATGCTCAGAACATGGACAGTTGAAGCTTTCATGGCTACGGTGAAAGGATGCGAAAGCAGGGCACCACTGACCGAACGTCAGAATGAGGATTGCTCCACCCCTGGATTTGAGTTGATTTTCCACTCTGCAGTGAGTGTGGTCTTAAGCTGATGACACATGTCGCCCGCCAACTGACCATCTCTAGAGTGCTTCATTTGCATCCTTTCGGACCTTCTGTTTGAGACAGACCGAGGAACGAGCAAGCCTTTCGTGCCTTTATTATCTCCAGCTTTGGCCGAATTCGAGCCCCTGGCTTTGGCACGTGTTGTGCCAAGCCGGTGTGGTGTCAAGGGTCGTTTGCAACACACTTCTTCCGCCCGCAGTGCTTTAGCATGCTTTAGCAGCAAAAGGGCAGAACGTCGCGAGCGAGTGCTCATAAGCTTTGGAGCCATCGCAGGAATCAATAACAACGTCAGCCAGGCTTCCACCCCGCCCAGCTGGGCAAGAGGTCAGCATGCTTGGCATATGTCAGCATCAATCTCTTAAGGTACGTCCTTTTTGTGCGCATCCTCAATGCTGTGGCCCTTGTCCAACCACCTGGTGAAACATGGAGTGCTAAAAGGAGGAGCTGCACGTAAGTTTCCAAAGGGGGACGCCCGCTCCTAAAGAATTCTGTTAAGAGTTGTGCATGACACATATGATAGGTGGTTGCAGAACCCAATTCTATAAATATAAAGTGGTGGAACCAAGCAGCAGGGGAAGCTTAAATTGAACCACCTCGCCAAACACCTGACCTATCCTCCTTGGGAGGTTGAGTAAAAAGACCTGACCTCCAAACCCACCATGTTCAGCTTGTGTGCTCTCTCCCCTGTGATTTTTCTGGGGATACTGGAAGCAGGAGGCCCAAAGGCAGGGAGGCTGAGGAATCCTTGGCGTCTCCCCAAAAAAAAAACGAACGAAATCCTGAAAGATGAAGGTTGGTCTGGAAATCGACCATGCAACGCATGTGAAATGCCCTGAAGCCTCCGGGGTGGGTGGCTGAGACACGTCAGCGAGCCAAAAGCCAAGGCACTTGGACATCTCACCCGGAACGAAGTCACCCAAGAGGTCCATCTCTTCACAGGCCAGGAAGCACTGAAGGGTGCTATCCACTGCCAAGCCGAAGACGTTCAGAAACCTGGCTAGCCGCTAAGCCGCTAGGTGTTCCAAGATCTAGATACTTAATCTATCTATATATGTATATATATCCATATAAACTCACTAGACAGCCAAACATCGAGAAAGGAACCTTGCAAAAACAGGAGCAACACGTGGCCCCGTTCGAGTCTGTGTATGTCGGTCGTGTCGCCTATTACTGTGGGGGGAAGCTCGCACAGTGTTTTTTCTTTTGTGACATCCCAGTCATAGGAATACAAAGTGGCACCCACGGCCAATCTACCAAAGCATCCATGTATGGAATAGTTGCGGAATAGTTATACATACATTTGCTCCATTTATGACCCTGATGCAGGTAACTATTGCATACCTGGAGGGAATTTTTCTGTACCCCTAGGTCAGGCGGGGGTATTCCGGAATCACTCGAATGGGGCCTGAGTACAGGGTTCTTTGGTTCTTTTGGGAATGAACATGGCCCCGAAAACAAGTGCTCGTCCACTGTGCTGCTCTTGCGAGTTGAGCTTCACACACCGTGCGCGCCCATCCCTTGGTGCGAAAAGGTTGCGAACCCGCAGCGACATCTCCTACGAAGCCACGTCCAGGTTAAGAGGCTGAATGTGGAAAAAGAACACGGACCTCAGGAAGACTTGAAAACTACTCGTGACAAGTGACAAGCCATTCTTCAGGATCCTTCAGGTGTCCCTGTGTTACATCCCCCTCCGCTCGAGCTGACGCCAAGGGCGGATGCATCTTCACCGCCGAGAAGCAGCTTCGCCACCACATAGGCCATCATGGCCTTCTGTGCAAACAACCACTGGGGAGGCGATGTATGGGCTCAGGGAGAAGCAAATGAACTCGGAGATTTTGGGGGCTCTCACAGTCAGTATACGTGAACAACATTGAACAACTCCATACACTCAACGAACCCACATATATAGTGCAGTTGGACGAAACAATCCGGGAAAATGGGAGAACATGGGAGAACAAGTGCACGACATGAGCCAGACACAGCATGGCCCCACCCAGCTGAATGGACGGCCGCTTTCTTTCACCTGTTGCCGGACATCCGAGGACCCAGCGTACATCAGCAAGGGAATCACGAAGGCCATGTCGGGATGTAAGGCTTGCAGGAAGAGGTAGCCTCGGATTCAACTCATCAACCTGAGGATTCAACGTGAACAAAGACCGACCAGGCTTTCTACATGGCCATGCATGGCCACGCTAGCATCAAATTTTTCCGGGCCAACCCTGCCGAGAGGCCCAAACCAACGGATGCAGCCACAATGAAGAAGAAACCAATGAGGTTCACCATGGTGCTCAACAACTGTGCGCAAATCGTCCGGCTGGCGTGGAGCAGCTGATGCTGGAGGGCGTCAGTCTGGAGTTGTGAGCATCTTTCTCTTTTCGCAAAGAAAGGTACACACTATGGGCCGCAATGTCTAGTATTTGCGCATAGAAATTACTATATGTTTACTGTTGTCTATGAATGTCTATGAATGTCGCCCCATGTCTCCAAGCCTTCCAGTACAATCATGATGATTCAACGAACTGGCCATCTGGTGCGGAGGATATCAGGTTCAAGATGGTAAACAAAGGGGAGATCTGAGGGACATGACACCCTCCCCACGGTGTAGTACTCGTGAACAGCACCCGCTGTAGGATCCTTAAATTGAACCAGATTATTCGTGGTCCCCAAATCGATAGTGGCACGGTTTCCCATACATTTTTAGTGGTGATTTAACTTTTCTATCTATTAAACATGTCTGCAGGTCTATATATAAAACCTGCCATCCGGCTCGCGCCGAGAGCTCGATCCACCAGGTCCACCAAGGCGCCGCGACCGTCCCGAAGCGCAAGGCGTTCCGCAGAATGAGGAAGAAGGCCTTCTGAACGAGTGACAGGACTGGCGACAGGGTTGGAAGGTTGGTTTCTTGGAGCCAACTTCGATGAAACGCGTCCATCTGGCCGTTTGGATGCATTTATGTAGCACGGTGGCACTTGCTCATGAAACGCACAGCACCTTACAACCTCAGCTCCGTCGAGTTGCAGCTTTCGCAGAGGTGCAGAAGTTGGTGCCCATGAGCGCGATCTGGATGTATGCGTTCCTGACAGAGATCCCGATAGCTCCCAAAATAGCATCCGCCACACTGTGAACATCTAAGCCATGAGTTGTGCACCTGCTGAGGCCCTGGGCCCAATATCTGAAAGAAACTCTGAAAGAACAATATATAGTTCCTTCACGCCCCAAAACTGCTATACAACCGGTGATCGCTGGAAGGACTGTTTCGGTCAATCTGTCGTTTCCCGGGACTGTGCACAACTTTGGAGCGCCCGAATGCCGGCAGGTGCAACAGCAATGATATTGCCATGTCTAACCAGGTAACCACAACCATGGGAAGCTTGGCCAAGCAAACATGGAGTCGGTTCTCAACATGGTCCTGGTCAGTGGGACTTGCAGCCGATCATAATACCACTGAGTCCAACCGGCATGAATTGTGAATGAGGCGCTTGGTTCTAATCTTCTCCTATGGTGGGCCATGAGCTTGAGTCCTTCCGCATCCTCTCCGCTAAGCCCCAGGTTCTTGTTCAAGAACCTGATGCATTGCTCGAAGCAATACATGCAGCACTGAAGGCAGCGCAAAATCAATGCCATTACCTCAAGTGCGAGGCAGCCATTACCTCTCTGAGGCTTGACGTTCCTGCAACTACATTGGTTAGTTCACACCGGGGGGGGGATCTCCGGAGACAGTGCGGTGCAGCAACAGAGACTGTGCCACGTCGTGGCCCTTTGAATACCAGCACCAGGGCTTGACTCGTTGACCAAACAATGTCTTGGAGCAGCAACTCCTTCGGTCAAGTCGAGACGCCTGGACGTATCAAACCTAAGGTCCAAGCACAACAAGCTCCTGGATGCATCTGGAGCTGCGATATGTTTGTTTATCGCTGTTTTATGCCCTTGAAGTCGAGGTCTCTTATTTTGACGCATGCTTTTTTGGGCACTGTAGCCACCCCAAGAAACCGACCACTTGCTAGACTTGCCCTGCATAGACGGGCCAACTGCTTGAATCTTCGAGGTGCGCGATTCTTCTGCGCCTTCGCCTGCTTCTCGAAGTAATTCATCAGGTACCTCGCGAGTCCCGGACTTTTTCACTGGCAGCTTGAGCATTTGATGGAACCAACTCCAGCACACCTCCAACGCCACAACGAATCGATAGCTATGAACCTGACCATCAAGAGATGACGAGAACCAATGGTAACCACATCAAGCTATGGAAACCGAAGCAGGTGAGTATATCAAATGTTTCCATGAGGACCTCAACCAAAATAGCTTTTGTGCACCATACTTTCGACTGTTTCCAAGGCCTGCCATTGAGCCGCTGATTGCACATCGGCAGCAAGGGTTCCACACGTTTACCTTTGGTGTCCCTTAGGTTTACCTCGCGTGGAATGACACTCAAACCAATAAATGTTTATAAGGCCTTTGGAGTGTTCGGCCCCTCCACCACAACGGGGTGGGGCCGAACATGCGTCGCCTAATGAATTGGATGACTGCGATGATGAAGGAGCCGAAGGCCAGCGAGCCAAGGTGATAGCCTAGAAAAGGCCGAAACTGGACCGGTGGAGAATCGGATTGGCTAACATACAATCATCCCAAAAAGCCCTTTCAGTTCAATTGGGGGATTCAAAAATGGTTCAAACAGGGTCGCTGAAGGATTGAGGTGTGGCTTCTTTTGTACCAACTGCCTCTTGCTATCCACTCCGCGGGTGGCAAAGCTTTCTTGCTGTGCGGCGCCCAGGCTTTACTGCGGGAGCCACTCGGCTCACTTGCTTGGGCCACCAGCTGAAAACAGTGCTGAGCAGGCTGGGCGGGTGATTTCAATCAATATCCACCGCCCCAAGGCAAGGCAAGGCAAAGCAAGGAATGAATGAATGGATGAATGATTGAACCGGCAGAGCCTACTGCGGACCAAAAGAAATGGAGCCGTCATCTGAATCACTGTAACACCATGCCACCATGCTATGGTAACTCATTGTCCAAGCTGAACCGACCAGGCCCGCCAAGGGGCGGAAGACATTCCAGACCGATGTCTTGATGGCTCCCCTCTTCCCCTTCTCGGCGTTAGGTGTGAAGAACCTCGGCTGAGCAGATGGGAAGCAACGCTTCCACGGGCAAAGTTTGACAACAAGACTGACCAAGCGGCGATTCCTCCCCACCCAAAGTGCACGCACGCAAGATGCTTGTCAAATCCCCCACTGCGCCCTATATCGCCCTATAATATAGCCACCTTTGAGTCCCAACTTACCCATGTCTCTCGTTGTCAAAGGCAACAGTCGGGGCGCCAAACACCAACAGCGCCGGCAATGATGCATTGGCCAATGGCAATGTTGAGGGCGTTGTTCCAAAGGAAAACCTCCAACATCAAAACAGGACTTGCGACGGAGAAGGCTTAGGGAGCTTTGAAGCTCGTGACCAACAACGTTCTGACATAATATACAAACATGGGAATGATTCCCAGCACATGTTTTAAAGTGATGCGGTGTCTTTACTTATTGGACGTTATAGTCACAAGAATGTGTTCCCAGGATCCATCAAGAACTATATAACTATATAAATCCCAAAAAGATCTTGAATGAGCATCAGCACACACTCTCATGATCTCTCATAAGTCCCTCCCAGGGACCTAAGAAGCAAAACACCACCACATTCATGGCGACATCATCAAAAGTGTCACAAACTGCTTGAACACCCGCAGTGGCAAAAAAAAAGGGGGTTGTTCACAAGCTCTTTTGTGTCGTGCGCATCGGCGATGCATTTTGAACACCTCATGCATACAAACCCCGTCCTCTGAGTCATCACACGCCCTCGGGCTTAGGGGAGGGTGAAGTCCCAAACCCACTGGTGACGTTCCAACACATCTTCAAGGAAAGAATGCCAAGAACCCTTTGCGCCCATCTGACATCATCCATCCTCTCTTCCTGGGCCCCCGGGCGAAGAAGGATACTGCAAAGCGGTAGTCGAAGACCTCAGCAAGCAGCTGCACTACCCAACAACCCCCTATCACATCCATTTACAATAATGAAGCTACATGGCAGCGCAACTTAAAATGCCTATGTTGCTCAGTGTCCATTCTCATGCAATTCTGCGATTTGCCACTTCAAGGTCTTGTGACTTGTGTCACTTGCAACAAGGAGTGCCGCACACATGAAGGAATCAAAGAACAAGTCAGCTGTCCTTGCATAAACGAGGAAAGCTCGATTGATTCTGGCCCGAAGGAGATCTGCCGCAGAACGCTGGGCCATACAATTGACCAATGTGCCAAGGAAATGTGCTATGGCCCATGGCTGCGGCTTGATTTTTGCACATGAGGAAAACCGCATTGACAGTTGACTGACTCATGTGATCTCATGTGAGCAGCGCCGATGTCTTTAACAAGGACCATTGTCATTTGAGGCCAAGGCCCCTGCTAGAGTCAAAGGATAGAGATGGAAACATGAAATGAAATGGTTGTATCAATTCGGGCTGCATGCTGCCGCCAAACAAAAAGGGGCTTCATTCTACAGACCATGGTGGTTGCGGTGGGCCTGTCATTGACACCAAACGCAAGGACTCGTTTTAAATTTACGCCATGTAACATATCGAGGAGGCGAGCATTTCCAGCATGCCGGCACGCCATCAATGGTGGTGCCTAGTGTCGAGACCAAGTCAGAACGAAACGACCTGAATCTTGTTACTAGTAGCTTCTTGTTACTACTAGTAAGGCACCTGTTACTACTAGCGTGGC
>CAXAMN010005258.1:156482-191771 GCA_963970005.1 Durusdinium trenchii | reverse complement strand
GCGTGGCACCTGTTACTACTAGCTTCTTGTTACTACTAGTAAGGCACTTGTTATGGATCAGAATAGCCAAGTCTGAAACGATTGTCAAAGTCCAGCACCCTTGGGCCACAAAAAGCATTGACGTTTGTGCATTTCAATGTCCCTCTCTCTCACTATCTCTCTCTCTCTATGTATTTATATATATATATATATATCAGGTATTCCCAGGGGCAGAATGGTGCACGAGGCACAGTAGGTCGGCATCTCCATCTATTGCTCCCCACTCCACCAATCCAAATATCAAGATTTAGTGCAATTCAATGGGTTGCACGACAAAATGCTGAAAGGAAAAACCTCTCTAACTAACACTTTCTCGCGCTCTCTCTCTCTCTCTCTCTCTGTCCCTCTCTCTCCCCCTGATCGAGCGCAGCCGGCTCCAGAGTCAGTGTCAGTGACTCATCGAAGTTTTCTTGACCATTGAAGGACACACTGAGAGGCACCTCCTGAAGTCCCCAAACTCTTCAGTAAACAAACATGTGTTCTCGAAAGAAATATGTATATATATATATATATATTAATAGTCTTGTTATTGCAAGGCGTGCACGACTGTAGCCTTCCTCTGGCGTCACTCACTCCTTCCACTGCCGCCATATCCCGCCACGATGACACTGCCAAGCTGCAGTTGTCCTCGTCCTTGTATACAGAGCCGGTGGGCCACTTGTCTGTACAAGCGCCGGTGGTGTTCGTCGAACCATAAGCCTCAAGGTAGGTCGTGTAGGCACCTGTGGGGGTGTAGTCCGCTGGCACCTGGCAAGTGCGCCGCAGTTGCAGAAGGTGTTCAAATCCACCCGCACCGAAGGTGCAATGGGGGAAGGAAAATGCGTATCCGGAACGAAAATGCATATCCTGCATCAAGAGGTGTGTCCGGGAGAGGCGTGGGGGGCGGGAGACCGCATGAAAAACACATCATTTTCACATATCATATAGTTCTGACTATATTTCTCATTATCGTGCAATTTGCATCACCAGGTCTATGAAAGCCAAACAAACGACTCCTCTCAAAAAAAAGAAACATTATTGCATCATATTGCATCATGTCATCAGCTGGTGGCAATTGCACAGCTTATTGCACAATCACTGGGTGTTCACACTCATATTCTATTTGCCACCTCCTTCAAACTGAAAGCTTTGAAGGGTCCAAATTATAGCCATGTGGAGGCATTGTTGGATATAATTTGGACTCCCTGAGACATGTACGATTCCAAGGAGGTCGGAAAATGCATCCTGCACATGGATATAATGTGGACCCCCTCAAAAATGTACAAGTTCGAGGGGGTCGGTACTCCAACGCACTCAATCATCTCCCAAAAATAGAGCAATTATTATAGTGATAGTAAGCTCTAAATATATATATATATATCCATGTGGACCCCTAAAAATGCACAGTACAGTTCCAAAAGAGTCAAAACATAAATCATCATTGTTGAAGTTGATTGTCCATAATCATTCTATTTCTCCCTGGGGGCAAGTGGTGCGGGCTGTTGTTGTCGCGAGGCGGAATCGGCGGTGCGTGGGAATTGCCGTTACCTGATTGGACAGCTATGAGGCTGTTGGTCTTCTGGTGTAGTCTCAGCAGCACTTCGGAGCATCTGCTGGTAGTACATGATAGTACCATCAAAAACCCTGTTAAAGGTGGCGAAGCATCCAACCGGCAAGTTTCGTCAGTTTCGTTGGCACATCAGCAAGCAGATCAAGAAGAAATTGCATGCCCTACTGCTGTTAACAAATTTCCTTCTGTTTCGGTGACTGGTGAGCATTCTCAGACTGTCCTCCATTGATGCCTTGGCTCTATCGTCTGTTACTTGGTTTGTGCTGACTGTACATCTAACAGTCCCGTGTGTGCATGTGTGCGTGTTGTGTTTTCCCTCTTGGGGAGGGGGCCATATCCGACACCTACAAGTACTGCCCTGCCGCTTGCTGCATCATACCTAGTGCTGCTGCTTGTTGTGGGTGGGGGAGGGGCCAAGGTGGTGACGTTTGTTATGAGTGCCAACAACACCCTGGTGCGTGGGGGAAGTTGCTTCAGGCTGTGGGCAGGTGAGTGGTTCTGCGCCTGCTTTTGTACAGGTTGTTCTGTGCTTGCGCATGGGGAAGTGAGCAAGCTCAGTTCTGTCTGCATTCAGGGTCCCAAACAAACAACGACCCTCAAATTCTTGCAATAACACTACCAAATTGGCAGGCAGAATTATCGCACGCTTTTCATATATCGATTTGACGTCACAATTTGGAAAAAAACGCAAAAGTCAATAAACAATATCAGGACAGGCCTTCATCGAAACCCGCCGTACCGAAAAACACGGACCGTGACCTTCTTATTTCGTGCCCCAAAGCGCCACGCTCACCACTTCCAGCTCCCGCATTCGCTTCCTCCCAGCAACTACTCGCCACGAGTGACGTCGGACCCGTTGGAAGAAGTCCTCGGCACCTGTGAGACGAGGAAGCTCACTGAAACGCCCCACAAGAGGATCCATAGGATCCCCACCACTGCTTGAACGATGGGCACCCCAATGATGCGCATGGTGTGGGACCTGAGAGCGAGACCGACGCCAACTCGACGGTGACGCCTTGGAGACTGCGGCACCGACAGGGCGGTCCGATGATGCAGGTGAAAAACCGAAAAACCCCTGGGGGCACAGGAGTTGAACCCAACTGCAGTCCCTGAAATTGGTGCGCCCGACACCCTGCATGAAACACCACCGCCGATGTCTGCAACACCACCTCCGAACATCACGGGCCGTTTGGCCGTGGGTGGCGATGGCCGTCGGCCGTTGGCCGCCGAGGCGCACGAAGGTGGCGGCCACTTTGTTCACGGCAATGGCCAGCTGGATCCGATCGAAGAAGCAACAAACCAAGAGCCAGTAAATGAAGGCAAAGCCCCAAACCACATAACCTGCCAAACACGTCACACACGACGTCACACCCATATGTGGGGGCGGCGCCTGTTTAGATCAATTACTTTTAGCAGGTCAAAAGCATCACACAGCAGTATAGTGATCAATGTCAAAGTCTGATCAATAATTAAGGTCAGCAAAAGCACAAACAAGCGCAGAATCAAGCTCTCTTGTTGGTCTGATTTGATGTACTTACTTGGCTGAGAATGGGCGACCCAACGATACAAACCAAACCGCAGCAACACCGATCGCAAAGGAAGCACAGAGTTTTCCCCGAACCAGGAGGTTTTCGAACACACCAAAAATGATGTGATGGCATGTGATGGCGTCATAACCTCTCTGAAGTGTCCCAGCCTCCAGTTAGTCAAGTGGACACCTTCTGACCTTCTGATCGCTCTGGGAGCCGAATATGCGTTGGTCTGCTGACTGAAGCCTTTTTTCATTCAGGGCTGGGAGGCGACCCAAAGCCACTCTTAGAAATCAACAACACGTCGCAAATTCCTTTTAGGTCCATCCGCTGATGGAACTTACTTGTTTTCCAAAGCCTCTCAGCCTCCAGTTTTGATCGCCTCCACGCACCTGCGATCCGCCCCCACCTGCGATCTCTAAGACCTTGCGGACCTCCTCGCTGGTGACGGCGTACCCCGAGGCGCACACCGGCTGGATCACGCCCACCGGCGTGCACTCCTCCCACCTGGAGGTTTGGCGACCGAGGTCCGGCGGTGATCCCTTCGGCAATTGGCGAGATGACGGGGCAGGGAAGCTAGATGCTGGGAGATCTGGGAGTGTCTGTGCTGGGCACGTGAAGGTGTGAGCACGGACGCAGCGAACGCAACAAAAGAATACAATACAATCTGTAGGAGCAGAGGTTTTGGCCAGTAAGACCCAAAGTATATTGCACAATTGAAAAGCATCTTTGTTTCAATGAAGAGTGATCAGAGTGATCTCCGGTAAAAGGCCTACCTCCGATCGATGCTTGTGCGTGTCATGAAGCGGTGACCCACGGCTTCAACGCGTCCAACGAAATGGAACCTTGTCTGTGGATCCGTGGTGAAGCACCAAATGGTGCTCGCTTTGTTGGTCTGGGTAGCCTGGGGCCGCCGCGGAAGCCAAAGGAATGCGCCCTGTAAGGGAAAACCCGCCTTCCAGACAAAGCTTTCCTGGGGAACATGCTCCTGGAGAGAAACCCTGCCCCGCAAGAATAACAAAATCACAAGACACTGAGCTGAATTATAGTTGCGTGGTTCAGTTCTGATCGACCCTCTGCTTGCGATAAAAACAGCAGGGAGAGTATGAAAGACCATGGAAGACCTTAAACATAGTCATTCTCTTGGATCTGTGCTAGTCTTCTTCCCCTTGGACAATCTTGGACGCCACAATGCACAACATGCCTACTTGCGAACCTCAAGGATTAAGAAAATAGTATATGACTGCATGAGATTCCCCATGAACCTGAGCCCGTTTCCAAAAGGTTCCAAATCTCCCCTTTCATCCCCTTTCCCATCGCACCAGTGCCGAGCCACTCCTCCCAGCCCAAAAATGCACCCCTTGCATTCGACCACACCAATCGAGCGGCCACATACGGGTTGCGGCAGTAGTTCTGGGCTCCAGCCAGCGTGGTGTAAGGCGGGTTCGTGTAACTGGAGGCCACGCCCGAACCCCAGGTCTCACAGGCGTAACCGCTCTTTGTGCGGTACTGGACGCCTGGCGGAAGAGAGGTTGTGGATACCTCAATGATTTCACAAACATACAAGTATGTTAATTTGTTTGGCGGAGTGCACTATATAATCTGAACCAGGCATGGCAGCAAGTGAAGGATAGCAGCTAGCAAAAGGAGTGAGGGAAGCACATCAGCCATCAAATGATTGATTGGATTGGCCGGATAGTCTCCGTTAATGGGGGCTCCAGACCCTGACAAAACAACATTTGCACCAAGGAACCGAAACACTGACACCCAAGGATTTGAGCTGAAATTGAGCTAAAAGAACTTCCCCACCAACTTCGTCGTCTGAATGGAGATGACATCTGCACTCATCTGCCGAACCCGCCCCTCGCCCCTCGCGCGCCTCCGTAATCTGCCCCATCTCCCGTGAGAGCTTCGCTGGTGGCCTTTCGGCCATGACAAATATCATGCTATCCATGATCCAGGACTAAAAGCCAAAACCTAGCAGATCCTATCAGCTACACCTTGCAAATCCTTCAAGACTATAGACCCACAAATGCACAATATAGTCGGACACCCTCCAAACCCATGTCCGTCTGAAGTTGCTCAACAGGTCTCCCGGTCTGTGTTCGATCCAGCTCGCCCCGGAACGACTGTGGCCGGATGCATTTGTGCGGAAGTGTTTGCACATCATGGCCATCATCAACATCATCAGGGAGATCACCAACACCATCCCAACAAAAAGTAATGATTAGATGATTAGATTACCGTAATTCGGACCGTAATAATCGCCGTAAGCATCACCGTCATCTTCAACACCATCACCACAGGGCTATGTTTAGTTTAGAGGCTATCTGAGAGGAAACGCACTGGAATATTCGAAACATCGCCGTGGCAAACCGAAGCGTAAAATGCATCCACCGTCACCCTGACTGCGTCACGTCCTTATCAGTTCTCTCTATGTTCATCAGCATCACCATCATGATCCATCATGACTACCATCCTCATCCTCGTGGTCATCGGACTAGGATCTTACCTGGTTGCCTCTCGACATGTCGAGCTAAGTGGCCAGTTTCACTAGCAAGTCTGCGTTCGAACCGGCATCCTTTTTCGGGGGAACGGGTACCCTCAGGGCCCGAGGCACAGTCACAACCCGGACGTAGAATCGAGCACACAGTCTAACCCATGGGCAACTGGGCATATGGGCTTACATGGGCTTACAATCAGCGGGCTTTGATGGCGATGATTTTTTGTAATGGCGGTGAGATGATGGAAGCGACGATGGTGATCACATGTAATGATGCTACTGGTGGCGGTGATAGTGGTGATGATGACAACAATGTTGCCGATGATGATGATGATGATCATCATCATCATCATCATCATCATCAGTTTCTTCTTTCATCGCCATCGTCACCAAACCACCATCACAATGAAGTTGGATAATGGTACGTCTAAGTCTACTTCACAGCGACCCTTCGGCTTCCCCACCTCCGAGCCAGTGGCCGCGTTGGTGGCCGCCACCTGCACTGTGACCGTGACGGCGACCGCCACTTGCCTGGGCGCGGCCCGACCGGGCGGAGACCCGGCAGAACCGTGACGACTGGCGGTCGTTCTTCAGACTGAAACAGGTGAAACATGGTGAAGCAAGGAACCTGAACAGAAACGGGATCCAAGTATATCCATTTCACCATGTTTCACCCAGGTTTTTGGTTCCATGCTGTTCCAAACGGTTTCTCTTCAGGTCTCTCCAGGAAGTTTGGGAGTAGTTGCCTCTGTGGATGGGGCCTTTCGGAAAAAGCACCACAGCACTCGTCAATTCAGGAACACAAGCTCAGCCCTCACGTTTGGCGAGTGTCCATCAAGTCAACACGCACTGCATAGCATCCAGTCTGCAGCATCAGCCGGTCACAAAGAGATTTTAAGCTCAAAGGGAAACTATCCAGGCGCTACAGCCCTGCTCGATGCCCTTCGGACCCTTAGATATATTATAGATACTTCCTGAGCATCCCCACTGGCCAGTCTCAAAAATGCTGGAACCTCGAGATTGCAACAGGCGAGACCTCCAAAACATACCCTGGAGCACAACGGGCCTTCACATGTCAAAGAGACAGCGACGCAGTGGGTGTTGGGATTCCTTTGGTCTTCTTATCAGCTCATCGTCACAACATGGACGGCTCTACTCCATGCTACTGCAAAAACTTTGGGGCCATGTCTCAACGGTCTTAACGAGAAGCATCAACCTGCCTGGGAGATGCCGGAAGAATGTGAGTGCGGGTCTTTGTGTCCTTGAACGCCGCAGTCAGCCTTTGTAGTAGCCTTTGTTTTGTCACTGCTTTCATGCTAAGTCCGTGGCCAGCACATTGGAAGCTCTTGATGTAGCAGGCCGCGCCCCCAAGGATCAAAGAGAGTTGCACCAACAGGACAGCGCACCAAACGCAGGGGCCAATCAGGAACCGGAGGAGGACAATGTAGATAAATCCTTGGCATGCAGGTGAATGCTGAACCATTAGATAATTACAGAGTGGAGCCTCAATCCGCTGGAGTTCGGATGTGTAGGTCCCAGAAAGCTCTGAGATGGGCATGCATGAACCGCGGAGCAGACTGTGAGGCAAACAATGTGCGCTTGCATCATAGGCTTCGAGTCCGTTTGGAATTATATAGACATCATCAGTCGTGCCTTTTGACAGCATCAATAAAACTAACAGAGTAAGCCGCATTATCTACTGTACTTGTCAACACAAGTTAAATTGCGCAAGCATCCAATAATGAAGCAGCAAAAGGCCGTCAGCAAGAAGGCATCAATGGCCCTTTCGAAGTCGCCCACGAGCTTTCCAAACGTCTCCTTGGCACAGCGTACTGGGTGTCACCTGGCCCTCTCAGGTGCACAAAGATAGGCACTTGATGATTAGAGATTGAAAGCCTTCTTGGAACATGGAGGCTACACACAAATGACTGCTCCCAAGATGCGCTCTCAGTAAAGACTGCGCTCCCCAAGTTTTCCTCGCTGAGCGACATGGCGGAATTGGACATGGTGACTATTGGATGCGATTGCTTCGCCAAGGTCTGACAAGCAAGGAATACAAAGCAAGGCAGCTCCCGAAAAGCATGTCTTCTGTCACCGGGGGGGCCTCCATGGCTCAAGTTTACCAGCACCCTGGCTTATATAAAGCTGCCCCAAACTCAAACATTGCCGCTGATTTGCAGATAGAGGGGAAAACATCACCTTCGGCAGCTCGCAGATCTTGAATGAGGCATCGAGTCACTGAGTCAACCAGCCCACCGCCCCGCATTTCCATCAACCCAGGGACCAGCGTGGAGGCCGCACCGCTTCCGATCGCACTGATGACGTCCGAGGACATCTTGAAGGAGCAATAGTCTGGATGGATGGACGTCTTGGGAGGCTGTGGTGGCTTGAAACAGTGCTTGAAAAGTACTAATTAGAATGGTTTTATGATGGGGGTTCCATTCCATGAACAATTCGTGCACAGGTCATGAACAATTCGTGCACATCATATAACAATTGCATGGATGAATCATGTCCAGTCCACTTGGCCCGTTTCTTGGAAGGTTCCCATGCCTTTTCAAGTCACGCCGTCATATAGCTATTCGACATCCTTTAACGCAATTGAAGAAACTGATCAGCTGATCCAAAAAGCGACGCAACCGAATCCAGGTGGCTCAAGGGCTCTGCGTTGAACTCCACGCCCGGCATCGGGACACACTTTGAGGGCCCGTAGGGGCAATGCCTCAGGTGGAGGGGTGGAGGCGCGGTACCGGCTACGAACACCGACCAGTCTGGGGACCACCCACTGTCCAGCAAACATGGAAGTGGACAATTCTCTTTTTGTAAAGGAAAGGTATAGGACATGTGTCCTTCCAGGTGCCATTTTCCACTTCCATCATTGTTGAAGCTGCCTTTTGTTGCGGGGGTGTGGCAGGCATGCGGTTTTGCTAAAGAACCATCCATCAATAACCATCGTGAGGTGGTGGGATGGAGGAGAATGCAAAAAGTAATATCCAGTCTTACTTGCTCATGCTTTCTTCTTTCCAGAAACATGGATTCTAACCTACTGTAATTATTGAGATGAACAATAGTCAATCAATGTCTGCCGTGCCTTTGAGACTGCCCTTTTCACTAGCTGCTCTTGGCAAGCAGCGTGTAGGAGTGGAGGTACCCTTTCAGCATGACTGTGCATCTATCCGCCAGTTTCTCTGCTCTCCGTCTCTGTCTGTCTCTGCCTATCCCTGCCCTCCTGTTGATACCCGCAAGGTATTACAACCTTCTGGGTGGCATCCTGCCCTGAATGATATCATCTACACAACCACTGGCGCCTCTGCCCCGAAGTGTTCGTTTCATCTGCACCTGCGTGGTTCGACCTTCGAGGCTCCCCAGTCCAAGCCACGACAAGGGCAGTGCCTTGAAGGTGAACTGGTCATTGATCGTAGCCTCTCGGTGTCGTGCGCGCTGGCGCACGGTGCTTCTTCTTGCTTGGACGGACGGAGGGCGTCGTTGATCAAAACATGCAGCAGGTAACACTGGATTGTAGAATAGATGCATATATATATATATTAGATACATATAGATACGGGTTCCAACCAGCCAGGCCCCGTATGAACATGTGTTCAGTTCATGTCCCAACATGAAGGAGGAGCTCCTGCAAGGCGCCGCTGGTCTTCAGCATCTCCTTAGTCAATCAAAGGATCAAAGGGATTGACTGGATGGATCAACTCATCAAGAACCTAGAATGCCAGTTGAACAGATTTGAGAAACCTCCCAAATTGACCAAGTCGGTTTTGCACATCGATTTGTAAGATGCCTCTCGGACAAAAACTGCCTGATTTCAATTTCACTGATGTTCCGTTCTCGTATCCTCCCGCTTCGCACGGACCATGTAGAAAATAAATGCTCCAAGGCTCCCAGTAGGTCGCCAGTGGGTTGTCTGCCGCCATCTCGTAAGTCCAGGATCGGGCGCTGGTGCTACCTGTGGGGGACTCGACTTCACAACGACCCTCGCCAAAACGACCACAGGAATGAGGGAACCACAAAACGACCTGCAGTCGGGGTTTGTTTTACAATGTGTTTATCTACCAGGGCCCTGTTTGGGGTGGTTGACGGACACCCCGTACCCCTTAGGGCCCTGGCATATCTTCACCTTACCAGCTTTCCATACTTTCCATGGCACCCGGATCTTTCGATCGGCATCTTGTGATAATGGCCAACGGTCTCTGAGCTTGTGGCTGTTGGCGGTGTCGAAGTTGGTGTTGCAATCTGGTAAGCACACTGGGTTGAAGTACCTCAGCTAGTGGCCAAAATATGTCAAAAGGTGCGGCCTTCGGCCTTCACAGCGCAGGGGCTGTACTGATCTGTACTGTAGCTGTACGGACTAGCGCAACCTGCTGGTCAATGGGTTGCAAAGAACCAGCTGGTCAGTGGGCCGCTCAACTCTCCCAACCCCAAACCACCCAACTTCAAGCGGAAAGAACATGAAAAACACTCCAAGCGGGATGAAGAACAAAGAAACCTTATGCAACGCCGCCGAAGACGGTTCTTGAGGCTCCCCTGCTGCATGACCAAGTCTTGGAACGTTCGATTCCGAGGCGCTTGGTGGCTTCTTGCCACATGTTGGTGAAGACATCCCCATTGTTCCCCGCTGGGCTGAACAAGCTCCCTGCGCTCACTGAGCCCCTCAGCTCCTCCATCTTCCCTGGCGAAGGTGCGACGTGCTCCAAGGAGTCCCAGCTGACTGCAGAATCGCGTCCGGCGTCATGCCCTACGAAGGGTTTTCGGAGATATCCGGTATAGCCTTTGTCTGGGCCAAATCAAAGGTGAGTTCTGCCACCAAAAAACAAGGTGCCCCCACCCCCCTCCAGGCCTTGAACTGTACTCTGCAAAGAACTAACGCTGGTAATGTCACCTCAAGCCAAGGGGTGGCGCTGGGGACATCATACTCTCGATGACTCTCGGGTTTTTTCGCTCAAGAGGGCCGTCATTCAATCTGTGAACCATTCCCTGCTGGTCGTCCAATCGATGAGGCGCGGATGCTAGTGGGGAACCAACCATGTTTTGAACCAATCGAGGGAATCTAACTTCAAGTTCAGCTGCAAGCAAATACCATGCAAACGTTCAGCAATCTGGTGTTGATGCCCATCCACTCGGTTTGATGCTCACCTTCCCTGAACCAAGGTCCCCTCTTTGGAACTGTTGACGCTCTTCAGCTATAAATATATACTCACATGACTAATCAAGCAATCTTTGTTCCATATTGTTCCCAACCTAAAGGACGCAAAAAAGAACTGGTCCAAACTCCGCCCTGCCCTCTACGCATGGCCAAGCTAAGCTGAGCAACTAAATTGGTAGCTGCTTCGGCACGAGTCGCACGGCACCATGCAACACGCGCACTGATAGGCATCCTGCGGGCAGGTTCCAGGCTGTTGGGCGCACTTATTCGGACGGTTCTCCGCCATGCGAATGTTCATGTCCCTGTGATGGCGGGAATCCACAGATGTCCACTTGTCCTAAAAAGTTTCATGATGTTTAATGACATACAGTACATACCTGGATCCTTGAGACTACACAAGTCAGTGCCTTTTGAGGAAGAAAGCCGTTACGGCATCTTTTCGAAAGACTACCATTTTTTGTGACAAGTTGGAAATCGGCAAAATTGTGTGGTGACGAGGCCGACAACAAAAAGCAAAAAAGAAACAAGTGTGCGTCCAAACGGCATCTTCAGGCGTCCAAACAGTGTCTTTCCCAGTCCATGGATTTTGAGCACATGTTGGCAACCCTTGAACATGCGTTTGTTTGATTACGACCTGTTTTCGCTGAAAAATGCTGTCTATTGAAGATCCAGGTGCCCGTGGACTATTGAGATCTTAACACCAACCGCAGCGCTTTAACTTCTGGGTCTATTTTCTCACGGTCTTCATTGCTCATGCTAACATATGCTAACACATATACTCTCGGTTAGCTAGCATCTGCCTATTGATGTTATCCTGTTAAGCAGGATGTCATGACTCTCAGGTATCTTCGGCTCAACAAACTGATGTGGACTACTCTGACTTGGCCCCTCCAAAGCGGGCGGTGTCAACCCGGCGAAGCGGCCGTTGGCCCCGGTCATAAGAGGAGCTCGAGAGGCCCAAGGTTTGGATCACACTGTCACCCGCGCTGGAGCATAGGAGTTGCTTCACCTCGGAGCCATGACATCATAATTGTAGTTACAGGTAAACGACCGAGAACTACCAACAAGTCGCACCTGGTTTTCCTTGAGCCAAACGGTAGGTAAGTGAGACATGTATTCGACATCCTAGCGTGAAACAACACCCCCCCGCTGAACGAAAATGGGAGGAGTGAAGTTATGTACAGTGCACGAATTAAGGACCTACGAAGGTATCCGGTCCCCCGGTACGTGCGAAGCATCGAACCGGAACGTGCCTTGAGATGGAGAGGATGGTTGACCTCAAGGACGGATCACATAATGCACTGTCATTCTTTGATGCTAGTGTTGAACATGTCTCAACTGATTCATGCATGAAAGTTCAAAGCAAGCTCACAAAGATAATCTCTTTTGCGCAGCGGAACTGGGAGTGCAATGCCAACCTTTTAGAAAGCAGGAACAAAGCCATCAAGGCACACGCTCCCGCGTGGCGACAAAACACAGCAAAAGATGTGCGCTCTTCATTGCAAGGATTGAGAGCCAAGTTCATCGACCTGAACTCAAACGAATTAGCTGCTGGTTTCAGGCATCCGGTCCCCCGGTGCATCACAGAAACGGTCATCCAGGCAACCGCTCCCGCGGTGCGTTGAGGGAAAAACACAGTGCACAAAGATAGCCGAGTCACCCGTAGATTTCATTCTCTTCTCCACAGGCAACAGCTCCCGCTGTGCGTCGTGTTCACCACCTGCGCTGACTCCACCAGTCATGTCCTCGCCAGTCACTGCCACGACCGCGATCATCTTGCCACCAGTTGCGGTTGGATGAGGACCACCAGGAAGACGATGAGGATGACTGCTGCCAATCATGGTATTGATCACTTCCGGCAGCTCCTCGCCAGCGATGCTCTGATGTCTCGGCTTGAGTACGTGTTGCTCTGGCCAGACTTTCACCTGGACCTGGTGCGGCCTTGGCCTTGGGAATCACAAGTGCCCTTGTTTCTTTCACAAGGTTGATATCCAAGCCAGGTACAAATTGAGCATCGCCCATCACGAATTCCAGGAGTTCATCCAATACGTCATCAGGGTCTGTCTTCTCACTTCGCCACTCACCTCCAAATCCCAAGATTGCGGGTCGTTTCGCACCTTGACAATAGTCCGCAGCGAAAGTCTCAGGTCGGTGCAGCCTGTTCTTCCAATAAATGAAGAAGTCCTCGCTCAGGTCAGCATCATTCCCTTTTGCTGGTTCGTTCATGAAGATGACTTTTCCAGCGTATCGATGACCGACGCCTCGAGCAATCATTTCCCTTGTCCTCGGAGGGTCAGGGATGACGGCATCTGATAGGCGTTCCAGGAATTGAATGCAGATTGGAGAGAGGTCCTGGGCCGCACAGTTGAACGCGTAGAAAGCGTCAGTCAGCTGTCGCTGCGATACTGTCATGGACATTTTCTCCGCCTTCTGGACATGGCTTTTGGCGTTCGCTTTCAAGATGTTGATGCCCGAACGAGAAGCACGTTGAACTTCATGGCCAGGCGTCCCCGCCGGCGTCCTCCTCACACCTGTTCCTTGCAGCCTGTCCTCAGGTACCATGTCCATCGTGACTTCGATACCGAGATCGGATGCAATTTCTTCGATCCGAATGAGCTGGGCAGCTTTACACAGATCCGAGGCATTGTTGAGGAAGGTGCCGCATGTGATGCAGGACATCATGCCATGGGTGTAGGTATGTGTGCATGTCGGGCACTGATCTTCTGGCATCTGAACGCCCTCAACGACCATCCATCGAGTGTTGCCATAACCCTCAGTCTCGGGGTGGATCTTGCGCCAATCAAACCGAGGTCGGTTGTAGTTGGGCAGCATCTCTTTGGGCGACACTTGGTTCCTATAGGCGTTGAAATTGGGCCTGCGAACGACATACGTGACCTCGTATGTTTCTAAATCAGGATTCTGCTTTCCTGATACCATTTGGTCTTTCACGCCTGGGCGTTCAAACAGTTCACCGTACACGAACGGGGAAAAGGTGTCCACCTTACCACACCATCTCTCATAGTCACCAAGGACCTGGTAGGTGTACTTTTCCAGTGGGCTTTTCACCATTTCATCGTCATCGGCAACTGGTCCCCCAGTGCGTGCTGAATTGAAGGCTTTGGTTTCCCCGGTAATGATGCCGCGATAGTGTGCGTACACATGGTTCGCGAAGGCGTAGCATCGGGATTCCATGTCATACACGTAAATCACGTTCCGGTTTGCCAGCCAGTCAGGGCATAGGATTGTACCAGCAGTTGTCTCTATGAGCCGGTGCCCGTTCAACATCATCATCTGGAGATCCAAGGCAACGCAGATGGGGCGAGTCGCCGCCATCGCTGCATAATCAGTGCCCGAAATTGTCCACGGATCTTCCTTCGTCAAGAATGTGAACCTGGCTCCAGTTCGATTGCCGCCTGGAATCAATCCCATGTTGATGATCTCAACCAGTGCTGCCCGGTGCGTGTAGTGATAGAGGATGGTGGGGGCCACCTCCTTCACCTTTCCCAGCGCACCTCGCGGAACCCGAGGGAATTTGCCGGCCTGGTATTCCACCGAAGTATACTCCTCGTCGAGAGTGACAAAGCGTTCATGCTCAGGAAGTGCGTCCTGCACGTTGTTGCTTGACCATTCATTATGGTTCTGAATCGCTTTGACCCGGAGAGGTGTATATTGGTATTTTCCACCGACCAAAGTCCCCTTTGGCGCAATCCTCACCTCGAGCATGAATCTGTGATTGGATGTAATGACCGTCAGCAGTTCATCGTTGGTAAGGTTGACATCGTACTTCCGCTTGATGAACGAGTACACCTTGCCAAAATCCATCCACAGCCCAGCGTCGAAGCTCGGAGGCTGCACCTTGTGCCAGGATTGTTTACTATGCTCCCAGCCTCGGAGCAAGCCCGAGACGCGTCGGGAAATCCAGACTTGTTTCGAGTTCAGGTTCGCCAAATTGGCAGCACCCGGAACCGATCTTGACTGCAACGCCACAACTTCGTTTTCCCCAAGAGGCGACGAAACGGGAGGCACCGGTGGTGCCCGAGGCATGGCCTTGGCTTTGACAGCTGGTTTTGCTGTCGGGGTCGAATCCGAGGCCACAGCTCCCGCCGGGCGTTTTGGTACTTTGGGCTGAGTTTCCTCTGTTGGCTTCATCTCAACATCGGCCTCAGCTCCCGCCGGGCGTGCTTTTGCCTTCGGTGATGCCGGTTTTGTTTTCGACTTAGCAGTCTCGCTTGGCACTTTTGGTGCCCCCGGCTCACCTGATGCCTTCGCCTTTGGGATCCTCGGTTGTGGTGCCTTGTTGGCCAGGTCGGGCTCGTTCCCCAGAGTTGTAACCTCACGGAACTTCCTGAGTGCCTCACCAGTGAGCTGAGGGATGTCTTCTTCCGCCATATAGATGCGAATGACATCGCTTTCATCCTCCTTCTTCCTCAACTGGTAGGTTACCCCGGCGACCTGACATGAATCGGCATGCATAGATGTGAGAATCGGTTCCTTGAACACAATCTCCTCATCTGAGTCATCATCTGGCTGATCTTTGTTTTCAAAGCCTTGTTTGATGGCGGAGTCAAGGTGATCTTTGAGAAGTTCATTGACATAGTTTTCATCCGCAATGGGTTCATTGGATACATGAAGCTCCTCTTCTTCCGTGATGGTAACAGGGTCCACCTCGGTGTCACCGTGCTTTGGCATATCAGCGGTGACAGACACGAACTCCATGCCCGGAGTGCTCACGGGAGCCTGGTTGTTTGCATCTCGACCTTCCGTCCCCGGAGGCGAATCAGCGCTGGGCGCAAAGGTGTCGTCAATCTCGATGACTTCCGGCACACTTGCATCCGGCATTGTCTGATCAGCCGTCGGCGGTTCAGCCGGGACTTGCACATCCTGACCCTCATCATAGACATCCGGACCAACGGTTCCCCGTGGCATATTGTAGAGTCGCTGATTGAATGGCAAGAGCTTGGCAGCTGCAATCTGCTCCTTAGTCGCGTAGACAGGGTCCCCAAGATCATCCATGTGAGCGACCTCGGTAGTCTCAGAGACCGTCAGGAGCCAGCCATTCTTTTGGTCGATGGCAGTCTGCCTCTTCTGTCCCGGGATAAGCTCATCGTGCTCGTCAAAGTCACCCAAGAAGAGGTACCCGGAATCAATGCGCCGCTTCCAGATGTGCTCAAGCATATACTGGCGGTTGGTTTTCTCCCCACGAGGTTTCGCGAAGAGGTTCGCGTCTTTGCGCAATACATCAACGCCAGCGAGCACCCAATAGTGGTAGGCAAACAAAGCAACGTTAGCGTAGAACTTCACGAACATCGCCCGGTTCTCCTCGGTGTTGTGGCAGTGGAAGTTGTCATACCTCTGACACGATCGAACCAGGGTGGTGCCTGTCACATTCATGACGCCAAGGCGAGTGAAGACATCCGCTGACTGGCACATTTGATGGGCGAATTCTTCCGGCAGTCCATAACTCTGCGAGTCGCAGTAGCAGATGACAATCAGGGCTGCCACATCTTTCCTCTGCCTCAAGTCCGCCAGACGCCTCATCTGCTGGGCGTGTTTTTGCGCCAGCTCTGCCTGCCACTCATAGGCTGCTCTCTGCTTGGCAGGATTCCGGTGGAGCACGTTGGTGTCCACCCAAGGGTTGCCCACAAATCCGTGGTTGCCGTAGACATCATTGCCGGCATATGATACCACGATGACCGCTGGGGCAACACCTCCCGGTGTGCGACGCCTTCCGTCGTCAAGACAAGCCTCTATTCCGTCAATGATCGCTTCCAGGCCACGGCCCCAATGCAGGCTGTATTGGACACTACCTGCGCGATCCGTCAGGAGTGACGGTCCTGCCTCCTTCAGGTATTCGCCCACGTTGCGCTTGACGCGCGTGGTCTTGCCTTCAGAATCCACAGTTTCATCCACAAGTGCCATTGACGAGTCGCCGGCAAAAATGAAATCGACCACGGGTCCCCCCGGGCAAGGTAACTGCGTCATCAAACGAGCCGGATTGCATTCCAAGAACTCGCGATGCGCTTTGTCGATGCGGCCAAGTGACTTAGCACAGGCGTCAAAAGGATCAGCCCCGTAGATAGCATCCAAGTGGGCGCGTCCATCATGCATCGACTCGACAAGGTGGGCGAGAATGGCCGTGCGCTTCAACAAATCTTTCCAATTCCCGTCATTTCCAGCCTCAGTGGGCTGCGAAGATGGAGCCACGTACATCCCAGGATGATTGAGGAAGAAGTCCACGGCATCCGTCTCACATCCAAAGGAAGGCATAGTCATGATGCGAATCAGGAAAGGAAGGCACAAACGAAGTAGGCAGACCGTCCCCGGGCGCGAGCTTGAGTTAATTGGTCACGGCAACGCCAAAGGCTCGGTGAATCATATCCGTCATCTGGAAAGTGTAAGTTTCCGTGCGTTTCAATGACTCACCACGACCCTCAGCGTGCTCATGATCTTCACTGCATTGCTTGCTTTCAAACGATTTAAGAATAGGCTCTAAATTGGTACATATTTTCCAAGGCTTCCTAATTGGGACACCGTGTACATCAACAACACCAATCATGCATCCGTCAAACGTGACCTGACTCATCGAATGACGCTGACAGAATGACAGAACATATTCGAGTTTCCAGTACACGCAATTCTTAGGCCATTCAATGGCGATAAACGGATCAGCTGCACGAAGCGAATTGACAAGGTCAATTAATGCGTTCCATAGTTTCCTAAACTCGCGTTGATGCTCATCGACCTTGATCGCTGCTGATGGTATTGTTTTGTTCACGTGAATCCATGGAGTACCACCTGTACAAGGCAAACTTGCCCACACGAGTAAGCGTCGTCCTTTAGGAAGCTCACGGATACTGGACAAAACTTGTCTGACGACACGTTTTCGCGTTTGTGGGTCAAGGACATCATCATCTTTGGTGACACGAATCACCACGCAGCCTGACGTGGACTTGCGAGATACATCACCAAGTTTAGATTCAGGACTGCAACACACTTCAAGCAGTACTCGATTGTGAGGTCCAGGCGTTGCAGCGGCCACGGGTCCCCCCGGGTGAGGTGCATCGGTCTTGGGCGCACCTGCCGGTATGGACGAAGCGGCGTGCAATCCCAGCAATTTAAGTAGTTGATTCCACTTCTCGGTACTGGTGAATGGCTTGGTGAAAATGTCCGCTGCTTGAAGAAGTGATGGAACATAAACAAGCGTGAAATGTTTCCGTTGGAACTGTTCAGCTAACCATGCAAGGTTCAGTCGTTGCGTCTTGTCTGCGTGCCGGAAGGCGGGTGACCTGCCTGATTCAAGGATCCTAATGGTCGCCTGATTGTCTTCCAGAAACACGATTTCGAAAGCTCCTTTACCTATGAGGTAAATGTCCATGGAACCTTCCCGACCTTGACCAACGTAACATGAGTCAGTGAGTGCGTTCCTAATTTCTCGTGATTCAACACCATAATCGATTTCATTCGGTCCAGGCACTCGGAAAATAGTCATACCCGTCCATTCCCCTTTCATGACTCTCTGTCCTTCCCTGCTGGACCAATCCCAGCTCACGTCTGCATCAAAGGTGCCATCCTTGAATTGTGCAATCGTGATCCTTTGGGCTGACAGGAACTTATGATCGACTGGGCAGTCGTCACAGTCTCTTGGGTCAAATAGGGTGTGTCTGGGTTCAACATGTCTCCTAATCACCTGATCTTTCAATGGATCAAACTCCCAAACATCGACTTTCGCGTTCCGGGCACGTGTCCCCACGGCCGAGCTTTGCACATTGGCGTTTGTGACTCCCCCCGCCTGCCGTATGACTTGCCAAAGACAGGAGGAAGGTAAACCAACTGTGCGAATCGACAGGTTAGCGGCGATTACTTCCGCTTCCGTCGAGCTCATGGCGGTGGCCGTTTGCTTTTTCGAAAACGCAGTAAGGGGAAAGTAGGTGTTTGGACCTACCATGGCCAGAATGCAACCTGAAGTTGAACGACTATCATGCTCTCCGGCATGGTCACTGTCGGCAAACAACCACAGTTTGCAATGTTGGGGATCATCTCCGATGAAACCTGATTGCACGACGTCGATTGTGGAGTAGATATAGCACATTAGCCTATTATGCAGTGCAACATCACACTCTTTTGACCACTTGGTGACACGGCTGGCAAGACCTTGAGTCGCTCTGAGCAAATCGAAACGTGCCATGCGTGCTGCAAACAACACTTTCATGAGGACTCTACTCGCGATGGCCTGGAGTTCCCCCCGGCGTTCTGCCTCATCACCTATGGGTCGTGCAATCTTATCGTCGTGAAACGGAGTGTTGACTGTCTTGAACTTCACGGGCTGGTCGACGAGACTCTCATACTTCTCGAGGCATTGCCTCAGAAAGCCACGCATGTCATATTCGACCCGTGTCACAGGCTTGCTCATGCAACTTTGATCTTCTTCAAGTTGATCCAAAAATGTGAATCCTTGGGCACGTGCGGCCTTCTTGGCCTGACTCTTGTCCCTCATCTTTTTTGACGGCTGCAACAGCCATCTTGGGGTCGGAAATGCACCTGTCGATGAAGAAGGTCTCCCCTGTCCACCAAAAGGGCAATCCTTGTTGCCGGTCAACCTTGATGTCGTGCCAAACACACGCGGTACCCCCCCGTGTCCTTGGCAGCGGATCCCTCCGTGCATGGGACGTATTCCGTGTACCTTAGATCTCCAGGATCAAACAACCCTTCAACGCCAGCAGGCCTGATTTCAAAGCGCCTTCGGGGTTGAACGTGGTGATGCACAAAGGTACCATGCTCAGGGAAATGAGTCCAATAATCCTGTGTTCGGCGTGCGGGAGCCGCTGGCTTACTAGCAGGATCTTCGAGCTTGTGGTCGAAAACATGCGCGAATGGGTGATGGTCAATGGACAGCTTGATGCCATGTGTGACAACATGATCACAGCCCAAGTATCTCCCCACATCTTCTGGGGTATCCATATCGATGTGGGTGCCAATGAGCTTCCACCCTTCTGCATGGTTGGACGCAGGTCCGGCCATTTTGAAGTCATCTACGTAGACCGCTAACAAGAGGAACAATTTGTCATGCCAAAAGATCGATGGCCAGCACTCAGGGTGCACGGCCTTGAAGCCGACCTTTGCGAGACAATCCTCGCAGTGCCTCTCCCAGAACCCGCCTGAGTCTGGGTGACCATAGAGAGCAAGTACGAGCGGGATGACAGGATCTTTATACTTACCGTGCCATGCTTTCGGCCACCGGTATTTCGGGATCCTGATCCATGTGGGTTCCCCCCTTCAAAGTGGTTTGGGTGTAGGCTTGTTTGCCGTCGCCCTGGGTGATTTTATTCCCGGGCGCGCTGCCGTAGCAGTCGAGGGCTTTGCCCGCCTCCATGTTCGCAGGTGCTGATCCTAGCTCTGAAAAGAGGGCAACCATGTCGGACTCGTCTTTGACCTTGTTCCCCTGGAACACTGTCCGACCTTTGTACTTCCTAAGGGGGTTTCCTTTCGGAAGCTCACTGCCTTTCTCAACACAGAGTTCGAAAACATTACCTACATGGACCTTGGCTTTCGAACGGACTGCTTCGTTTGAGACTTCATCCCATTCACGGACCTTATCATACAGCCAAGCGGGCTTGGACTCCAGCTTCACCCACTCAACGTCGAGGGAGCGTTGAGCATCTGGGGTGTTGCGGATTTCCTTTTGGCCTACAGGCCTCGCCACTAGTGCGTTTAGCCATGGCTCATACAAAACTCCTTTTTCTCTATGTGAATGCTGTTTCTCCTCATGTTCAACCGGCATCAAAGGCACACCTTCCCAGGTGGCGTCCATTTTCGCTTCAGAGGGGATGTCTCCGCTCTTGAAATTTCGCAGTTTGCCGTCAATGTCTGCCACGGCTGCTTTATGCTTGCTCTTCTCAGCAAGAAGGCGCTTCCGAGCCTCTTCGAGCTCATACTCTGCAATCGCCTTCTTCCTTTCTGCTTTGGAAGCGGCTTTCCAAAGGAACGGAGGAATGCTGGGTGGTTTTGACGAACCCTTGTACTTTCTTGCCTTGTAACCTCCGGCATCATAGTAAGATGAATCGGTTTTGGGGATCAAAGTTGTTTCACCCGTAACAGGATCAAGAACCTCAATCATCTCAACCTCTTCACCCCCCGGATCGTCGGCAAGGTCTCCCGACCCGCGAGTGGCGATGGGTGCATCGTCAATTAGCACGTCAGGGAGTTCTGGTGGTTCATCAGGTTCATACTCTTGGTCAACAGCATGTTTCAAAACCTCCTGATCAACAAGCTCTTCAATGTTTGCAGCCTTGACATCATCAATTGATGGCGGATTGCTCGAAATGGAAATGCCTGGGTACAAACCTTCTCTTATCATGTTGTACCTGCCTTTGCATGGGAAGTGTAATCCGATGTCGGGAACGGCAATCTGATGGACTCTTAATGGTTGAATCTCCGCACTGAAGTCTGATTCCATGACATCCTTCAATGGTAGAACCATGAACTCCTTTCTCCACACAAAATTGGACTGAACGGCATATCCCAAGAATATCCCTGGGTTTGACGTTGGCTCGAACCTGAGAGAGGACTTGGCTTTGTTCTTGGGGCCGATCCAGTAATCAATCCTCAACCCAAAGGGAACCAAAGGGCCTGTGAACTTCTCACCGAATCGAAGCGACCAAGGCGAACTACCCTCCCGGGTGTCGACGATATTGTTTGCCATGCATGCATGCCTGGCAGCGTGAGCCCAATATTGATGGTGTAGGCCAGCTTGCTCTAGGTTTACCCTTGTTCCATCGATGACAGACCGAATCGATCTCTCAGCCATAGCATTGGTCTTAGAGACGTATGCAAAGCTGGTTTGATGCCTCCATCCTAGCCTTTCGGCAGTCGCGATGAGTTCTGGTGAATTGTCGGAATAAAATACTCCTACATCATCAGTCGAACGGACAAAATGCTTGAAGGCTGCTATGCATTCACGTGTTGATCGACGTGCGGCCGGATAGACATATCTGAAATCCGTTGCCACATCTTTCACGACCAATGCGACGCGAGCCCCATCGATGTCCATTTCCTCATCGTCACGAATAACAAGATGGTCAGCAGTCAAATGTTGTCCGAAATGATCCGCCTCTACCTGGGTTGAACCACCCTTGCTATACGATGGACGTTTGGTCATCTTTGCTCTCGAGCAGGCTTGACAAAAGGGGTTCTTCGGGGTATGAGTCAACAGATGTTGAATGGATTGCGCTTCTTCCTTGAGAGCTTTCTCTCCCCTATCCCTCTTCGGGTCCAACGGCTTCTCCACCAACCTTTCATCCACTGGCTCGGGATCATCTTCAGCAGGATCCTCGCCGATGGGGTTGTCCTCATCGTCCTGGACCTCAATTGCCTCTTCAGCCGGTGACGCGGGCAGAGGGATCATTGGTCGCAGCCCCCTTGACCGATCGTTCGTACCGTAAGGTTGACCTATGGCGGACATTGCAACACCAGTGGTTGATGGCAAGTATGGAACATAATCCTCTACTTCAAGCTTGACTTTGGTTCCGTCTGGTTTCTTGAAGTACGGCCTACTGTAAGCGGGCCAATGGAAGCTCCATCCTGCGTCGATGCAGCGTTGTCCTACCGATACGACGGCTGGGCTATCTTCCAAGACGTAAGGATTGATATCAGCTCCCAACACGGGGACATTGACTCTGGCTTGGTCAGTGGCTTGAAAGACTCCGTTGGCAGTAAGAAGACTGACCGGTTTGGACGATTGTGACACTTCATCCGAATGTAGCATGTGTCTAGACACAAGATCGTGTGCGCTCCCAGTATCTGCAATCCATGCAATCTCAGTGGCGGGCACCGTTGGACATGACCTCCTCTCAAAACACTTGATGCAACCTATATCAGAGTTGCACAGGTACGAACATTCTGCCGGCAAGGACAACAGTTCGTTCCTGACAGCATCCTGAAGGTGTGATGCTGCAATGGATGCGTCCTCAGTAGCGACACGAACTGCCTCAGCATGCTCCGGTCGACCTGGTGTAAAGGGTCTTCGTTTCTTCTTACTCCGGGGTTGAACGGATCTCCAACTGGAAGAAGACTCAACAGCATGATTGAAAACGTTTGGTTGATCGTCAAAACGAACTCTTTGCGTAACAAAAATGTCAATGTTTTCTGTGTTGTCAAAATCGGTGCACATAGTGTTTGAAGCGGAAAGGACTGGCATGGCCACGCTTCCCAGCGGGCGAGTGATGAGGACGGAGGATCCCTGAGAGACCACTGCGGCCATGACCACTGCTCGAAGGAGGCATACCGCTGCCGGTGCATTGGAAGAGGAAGACTTCCCACCTTTTCTCCTCTGACTCTCAGAGCCAGTTGAGTTGTCGGAGCCTGATGATCCTCGTGAGCTGCTTCGCTTGCGAGGTTTCTTGTCTTTCTTCTTCTTCCTCTTTTTGTCCTCTTTCTTCGCAGGGACAGTCTTTTCAGGGTGTTGGAATGCGCAGTCTTTTCCTCGGTGGCAATGTCCTGCCTTCCAAAACTTGCAAGTCTCCTTGCGAGATCCTGGTGTCAGCGATCTTGACCGAGATTGGCTGCGATCCTTGCCCTTTCCCTTTCCTTTGCTTTTCTCGCGGCCTTTTTCGTGCTTGTAAGGACATGATGATCCGCGCTTGCATTTTCCGGTCTTTTGAAACTCGTAGCAGATGCCTTTCTTCTCCTCCGGAGCTGGCATGGTTGTGTCTTTGGACCCGAGCGAACGCGTCGTGGCGTCGCGCATCTTTTCCAACCTTCTCCGTTCGAGGTAGGCCCGGGCAGCAGTGATCAGGAAGTCGTACGTTCTTTCTTTGCTTCCATCGGCTGCACGGTCGTACAAGGCCAAATCATGCTCAAGTGGCTTGAAACGTTTCACTGCCAGGTGGAAATAGGCTTCCAGAACACTATTTTCTGGTTCCTTTTTCATTCCGGCAAGAACGCTATCCCATTTATTTATAAAACCCTTGAGGTCATCGTTGACCATTTTGACGGACATGAGGTCTTCGAGTCCGTAGATTGCTCCATGCTGGATGCTTGTGGCAAAATACTCGTGGAACCGAAGGAGCAAGTGTCTACCCTTCACGTTCTTGTCTTCACGAGCACGCAACTCCTTGAATGTAGCAATCTGCCGACCGAGGTCCCCCTCAGCGCAATTGGTTAAGCTTGCAAGAAGCTTTGCGTCGAGGGTTGCGAATCCCTCTGAATCATCCAAGGCATCAATGGTTTGGGAATCTTTGTATACTTTCCCAACCCAAGATCTCGCTTCATCCGGCTTCGCTGAAGCTGCAGCAATATTGTCCCTCACCTTGATCTTCCAGTCTCTGTACTTCTCAGGTGTGGGGAACTTGGGAATGAGAATTTTGTCAGCCTCTTTGGCTTTACTCTCATGATCCTTGTCTTTCGACTTCCTTTGCTGCTTCTTCAGCTCTTTGCGAATGATGCGTGCAAGACGCGATGATTCAGAGCTTGAGTCATTTGAGTCATCACTCCCTCCTGATGAACTGGGTGACGAGGGTGATGGGGAAGGAGAGCGTTTCTTTCTGCGCTCCCTCGAGCGGCCCCTCTTAGGGCTCTTCTCTTTCTTCTTATCCTTACCTTTCTTCTTCTTGTCTTTCTTTGATTTGTCACCACCCTCTTCATCAGCATCGGATGGATGAGGCTCATCACCGCCTTCGATCCCGGGCTTCTCCAACTGAGTGCGAAGGCTCGCTGGAGGCAAAGCTGGGGACACCTGAGACCCAAGTGGCTGCATTGATGGTGCAGGCGCTCGGTTCCCCGAGGCGTTGTCAAACCTCTCTCTCAACTCCTTGATGATTCGACTCTGTTCTGCTAACTCTGACCGAAGTGCATCCTCTCTTTGCTTGGCAGAGGCGCGTTCGTTCTCAACGACGGCGTGTCGTTCGAGCGAAAGGCGATCTAGGTAAGCCCGTTGTTCATGAAGATGTTGATTTTGATGGGCTTGGTTCATGTCACTCAATCGTTGATTGGCTAAAGCCTCAATTTGTTCCCTAGACTCCTGGACAGCCACTTTAGCTTGGTTCTCCACTAAGTCTCTAAAATGCCTAGCATCCTCTGCTACTTGTTGCCCGTGCTCGGCCAAAATGGCCTGATGCCGCAACTCCGCGATCTGAGCTACCTGAGCTGACCTGTCCTCGTTGACGAAGACTGCTTGTTGATGGATCTGTCTTGCATCAACGTTCTGGACATTCATCACAGGAGAAAACTCAGGTTGAAACGGCGACGGGGCTTGACCACTAGGCAACAGGTCCCCCTGTACACTGAACGTCGGTGGCCCAATTGGTACACGCAACTCCAGCGGAACGACAGGGAGATCAGTAGCAGGTGAACTGGACATCGCAGGGGAAGTAGGAACGTAGCCTGAGCGTGAGCGGTCACCACGGGAACCATCATCATCAGCCATGGCCTCTAGATAGTGCACTACCTATGGTGGGGTGAGACCACAGCTAGTAGAAAGCACGTACCGCACTTATGGCGATACGGCTGATAACCTGTAGTTACAGGTAAACGACCGAGAACTACCAACAAGTCGCACCTGGTTTTCCTTGAGCCAAACGGTAGGTAAGTGAGACATGTATTCGACATCCTAGCGTGAAACAACAATAATGAGCCACCGTTCAGGCCCAGCACATCTGTCAACTTCATGGGCGGTGCCCAAGGCAAACATGCTCACAATCCACTGTGCGGAGGTGTGATGGTATACTATGGTATACTCAAAGCCAGGATCTCAGCGTACATATGGACCATATGGCCATAAAGAAAGCAACTAAATCCGCTCTGTGCAAGATTGTGCCATCTTCCCCTCTGTGAAACACACGTGTTTGCTTAGCCCGCGACGATCAAGTCGGTGGTTGCCGTAACATTCCTGAATGACGCCAAACTCAACCAAACAAACCATTCATTGCAACTATAAATATACTCCAAAGACCCGATCTTTGTGGAACTGACGCTTCGAGCTTGAACATTCCGAAGATGATGTCAAACGTCTGAAAATGCACGCATGAGGCTCATTGACACTGTGTGGTTGAAACCGTCCCACGTTTCAGACCACACTTCTAAGAAGCCACGATGCCATGCCAGTTTTGAGCCACCCCCGGGGGCCGACGGAGTCGGCGAGCCAAGTCTCATGGTGAAGCCCAAATATTTGTAGTCCAAAGTGTTGGGACCTCCATTCCAATTCGATTCCTTAGACACCGGTCTCATGGTTTAGAAGGAATTCGGCAGAAACAAAACACCCCGCAAGGCGGCCAGGAATTGCGCGATCCCATTTTTGGAAGTGTCGAGCTCGGTTGGGAGATGATTATTTAAGGGGATGCCCCGCCACTGACAATTGATAGTCTCAGTCCCTCCACTGGAAGCCTTGCTTCTGCTTTGTCTAGGACCTAGGACCCTACAAGCACGTTCGAAGCCGGCACAACCTTGGGAACAGCTTTTCATCCAGTTTGCAAGCTTGGCTTGGGCAAATCTCTTGAGCTTGAATCATCTTGAATCTCGAGATGTTGACCTGCGCCAAGTGGTGGGTTCCACTTGGCCTTTGCAGCCCAATTGAGCCAACTCCCTTCCACTCTCACGCATCTATTTAGATCATGATGGATTTGGAGCTCATGCTCTCAGTAGAGTCCAAAATGATCAACATCTCACGTGCCCGGTCCAGTCCCGGGGTCTACTGCATTCCAAGCTGCCACGCTGCAGTACGCCCCACTGAAGTCGCGTGGCAGGTAAAGCTTCGCAGGATATCCGTCTGCAAAGCCCGCAAAGGTGACGACGAGATAGGCCACCCAAGCCTCAGCGTGAGATACACTGCCAGGCATGTTGAGACACAGGTCAGGGTGCTTACTTAAGTGGTTGTGGGATGTTATGGGGTGTTTTCGAAAACGAATCCAAACTCAACCACAGGTCAAGAAGAGAGAAACTCTTTTCCTCTACAATGCTTCATTTCGACAAGAGTTTGAGGAAGAAAAACCGGAGCACAGAAGAAGGGTTTTGGGCCAGTTTTGGGCTGGGCGAGGTTCTCTAAACACTTCGGACTCAACTGGATCCAGAATGATCCAGAATGTCCAAGGGAGTTGGAAATACACGGACGGTTCCAATCAAGGAACTGGACATGACAAAGTGAGAAAAGCCTCTAAAACCTAAAGTCCTTGGGCACGTTGCCTCCAATCTTTCCAAGGTCACAAACACCCAAACAAATCGGAGGTTTTCTGCGCCATTCTGTGCCATCTGCTACTGGTGCCTCATCACTTCTCCAAGGGGCGACCAAAAGGAACGGCAAGCACCAAAGATCGGTACAGGAACCTTGGCCGCATCGAATGCCCTTTTGAGGTACCAAGTGGGGCATTTCTCCATGGATCACGAAGCTAAGCAGGGAAAAACATACACATTATAGTCTAGTGGATCAAAGAGAGTTGATTCATGGTCATTCTGAGTCATTCTTCATTCAAAATTCTCGGAAATAGAAGTCCAAGTGGACCTTCGGAAGCAGAGTTCTGGCTGCTCTTCGGCCCAACGCTGAGTTCTGGCGCTTTCGGCTATTTTTGCACCGCTGCGGACGAGCGGCGGTTTTGCACCGGGCCACAGGACAAGTCATTCGCACCTCCTCGCGGCACAGGAGGAAGCAGCTTCCGAGCTGGAGAAGGTCAGGGCATCTGTGAAGCTTGTGTTGACACCTCTGAGACGCCTTGCGAAGCTTTTTGCAGGCACAGAACTGGGGGACCCTAAGATACCCTGAGTCCCAAAAAGATCAGATTTTGGAACTTCAACTCCAAAATCTGCTCCCCGAACGGCCGGTCCTTTTTGAAAGCGCGTCGTGGACTCTGGATGAGTGGCGGTTTCGGAACCACAGCAGCAAGCACCCCTCGGCAGCGTGTGACAGGACGTGGCAGAAGTGGAAAAGCACGTGTTTGTAGAGGGCAATGGCCTTTCTAGGGGCCCTTGCACGGAGTAGTCAGCTGAGGTTGGTGAGGGGACGCACAAATCCTGATCCGCGTCCGGTGGATTCCAAGCACCTCCTCTGCAACTTGAAGGTGGACAATGAAGCATGTTCAAATGTCCAAGACCATCCAAGACCTTGAAGGTTGGCGATCGGGACCCTTCTCCTCGGTTTTGGAACAACCTCATATTTCGAATCTGGAAGCGCTGGAGCCCTACTGACCTCGAGTAATCAGCATCAAGTGCATAGAAGCAGCATTGAAACTTCCGGGCTAAAGTGTCTGCCCTAAAGAGTGCACGGACGGTCCTAGCTACAGCTGCTGGCAGCTTGAAGCAAACATTGCGGCACCATTCTGTGAACCCACATTCATGCAGGTATGAGGGAGCCAGATCTGAGGGACCGTTCCAGGCGAGATCTGGAGGGAAATTGAAGGATCAAAGCAACACAGTTAGGAGGAACCCATAGCTTCTGTCCCAACCAACCAAAGCTCCGAAACATCGACATGGCATGTTGCCCATGCCGTGTCGAATCTCGAGGTGAGGGACTGAGGGGTGAAGGATTGTAGGCACGTGTTGTATCTTGGGTTGTGAACCTCCTTCCTGTGGTGCCAGATTGACAAGACCGGGGAACACACGCGGCTGGCAAGAAATGAAGCACTATATTGACACTGTTGTTGCTGCATCCTTTGTGCCTTCAACATCATGTCCATTTTTCCAGGGTAGTGTTCTGCAAATCCAGGACATGGGGCCCCAAGGTGTTGATGTTCTTCTCCAGCCCCGCAGCCTATGCCCCAAGAGCACCCCCGAGGCTTTGAAAGCGATCCACACGGTCCGAGCATTCCGAGGGCGCGTCGACAACGTGGGGCCGCCATGGAGAGAGGTCGAGAGTTCTCGGCCAGGAGAGCGTCACCTTACAATTGGGGTCGGGGATGGCAAATCCATATGTTTTAGTAATCGTCGTATAATCTGAGAAACTGTATGCTATAGATGTCGTGCTTGTATAAATTCATTATTGGATCCACAAGCCAACTACGCGCAAGACCAGCCCAGCCAAATCCCACAAGAAGTTCCTCAAGTGATCCCATGGAAGCCCCATGCTGGGCCCGCAGCAGCTCTTGTCTCGCTGGGTCACTCGGCGTACCACGCCTCGAAAGAACCACCGGTTCCGCTCCGAAACGAACTCCTTTGCGAATTCAGGCGGAGGTCTCCGTTGTAGATTCACTGTGACCGGTTTGTTGAGGCTGGGGATGACATGCGAGTTGAACCATGAAACTCACAGCTCCTCCTTCCAGAGCCATCCAGTTCCCATTTTCGGCCACTTGGCTCGGCCTGGCCCCAAGCGCTTTGCCGCCTTTGCCTTTTCCTCAACAAAGCGTCGCTTTGGTCAGGACGTCGGAGCGGCCAGCGGAGCTTTTGAAATTAGTTCAGCTAAATGTTGACCTTGGGAGAAATGCCCTTATTATGACACATGTGTGAGCATATGAGATATCCGCCAGTGTTTGGTTTGTTTGGTTGAGTAAACTTGAACACTTTGATGCAGCGTTGACTACACGCCAAAAAAATCTTGAAACAAGTCTACTAACCTTTCAGTCATCAATCTGGCCTGAGAAACATCAAATAGATAAGCATCAAATGTGCACCTTTGCGAATCCTTTGCCATTTGGCTCTCCAATTGCCTTGAGGCTCCCCGTTCTTTGGCTCTCCAAGTCACTGGTCCAAATCCCTCCATTCAAGTGCCACTGAAAGCAGACCAAGCCGTGCAGTAGGGCCCCTGGACTGGAACCCTGCAAAGCAAAGCGCAAAGAAACATGTGGCGTGAAATGGCGGGAAACAACCTGTAAACCACTTAGGCACAGAATGACCCAGAATACCATACCTCTCAATCCCTCCCCATATGCATGTTGGCCTTCACCCCGGTCGCCCCCTCCAATCTGAGGACTGCGCCAAAGGCCTCCCATTTGGAAGGTCACGCTCAAAAAAGAGGAATACATACGGAGATCCAAAAGAAGTGAAACAACAATGAACCTCTTTTACCATCTTTCTGCACAAACACGTTTCAATCGTTTGCCCCGTGCAACCGTCCCCACAAGCAGCACAACCATTCACATAACGGATGCTGTTGAACGTTGATGTACAGCAAGTGCACCAACCGTGTTAAAGTCCTATTATAGAGCATGGGACAATCAATCTATTGGGATCTGTACTGGTGGGCTCCGGATGAGCACCTCAACCGGTGGAGGAGCATCCTCTTTTGGCGGTCCACGGCTTGGAATTTGTCATAAGAAGTTGTCAAAATAGACCGTTTATGGAAATGGGGTTCTTGAGCAAACAGCCACCTTGCACATCCACACACACACCATTACAATCCTACAGTTACTCTGCGCACACATCCTTCATGTCGTCTGTGTCGCCAGAGGAACTCGTCCAAGGCTGGCACCTTGCCCTTGCCTTTCGCATAGCGCACGATGATCCCTCCTGAGGTCAGTTCAACACCAAGTCCGGAAGTGTAAACCGGCCGCATGGAGGCCACCGGCCCGGGTGCCCCAGAGGGAAACAACACAAATGCAGCATACATATGTGTACAGTAAATCAGCATAATCAATTCATGGCAAGTGATGCATATATAAGTAAGCTGCATACAGTAATTGTTGATGACACCCATCCTGCCACATCCCAAACATTCGCACACATGGAGACATGTGGTGACTATATTCTTAATATTTGTCTTATCCTTATTATGCAATATACTATATAAAATATTATATAGCTATTAATATGCATATATATCATATATATATATACAAACACAAATTGAAATCGAAAAGAACAAGACTGCTCCATATCTGCTGACGTTGCTCATGGCACACTACTACGAGTAGTGAATAGTGGCTTAACACTAGGTTCGCCTGAGGTTCGGACCCCCCTGTTGCAGCAGAGTCTGGACGAGACTCTTCTGGAGTCAGCTCTTCCTGTCGGGCGTCCCGGTTTCGAAATGAAGGAAAATGAAGGAACATGAAGGAAAAAGGACCAAAGAAGAGTTACATAATAAGGGATCATAAGGGATTCACAAAAGCTTGATGACTTTTTGGACATTGTTGCTGTCAAGCTAATTTTTGCAGATGGAACAAGTATGGCAATATGTTACAATTACAAAAACCCGTTGCCATCATGAAGTGGTTCAAGCCGGTCATTCTGGTGAAAAGAAATGGAAGCCGCAATTCGCCATTGAAGTCTCCTCCACGACCACCTCGCGGCATCCAATCTCTCAAAACATAAGGCCTTGAACCTGAACATTTGACGAACAAATGGCGTCTCCATGACCACTTTCCAGCTCCATCGGCATGTTCCGCCAAACGTGTCTGTCCCATGAACTTCCCAAAACCTCCGACTATTGTAGGAGCCCTTTTTTGGTCCGCCACGCTCGTCAGGTGTGGATCGCGTGGACCGCCGCACGCGGAAGAGATCGGGCCGGGGGTCCTTCAGGTATTCGCCATCCCCATGCCTGGTCCGAAGCCAAACTGCGGGAGCATGAAGTTTGGGAGGGTTGGAGCATCGTCCAAAGATCGCCAAAAAGATCTACATGTATCCATTCCACGTCACTTCTGAGGTTTAACGTCTTGCGTTGAAGTTGTAACACAGTAGCCCGATGCATCTCGGGATGGTGCGAATGCAGCAACCACTTGCAGTGGGATGATGGTGAGAATGCCACAAAATGATTGGACATGGATCAAAGCCATGGAAAGAGTGGCCGCAGCTGTTGGCATTCATTGATTGAGCCAGGCTCTTTCGCGTGCCTTAACATGAAGAGACTCCCCAAAGCCAAAATCCCAGCCAATGGGGCTTGGGGTGTGTCCCGCCATTTGGAGAACAAACCTCTTGGCTGTAGCTAGGCCTAGGCATTTCTAGGCACCTTGGGTAGAACGTGTACATTCATTTTTCATCATTATTCATGGACTACCTGGCGCACGGACTGGGCAGAATCAGCCAAATGCCAAATTGGGAGATCTCGATTTTTGAACCACCATGAGGCTTGCGTCCTTGCTCCTAGTCGCGTTGCCCTTTGTTCATTTCTCCACCAAGCACTGGCCCAACCCATCCCGCACCGCCAAAGCATCGGACAAAGCCGCCTGGGCAGCACTTCCCTCCCATGTACAGACTCTACACCCTGCCAACGACGCAGCTCCCAAGACTTCCCAAGCCTGTAACCTTTTCGAGCGCCTTTGCCAGCTCGAGTCCGCACCTCAGCAATTCGCAAGGACCGGATGTTGGTCCCAGCGTGCTGAAGTCGGTGGAAATGATGGAATTGGAGGGGTGGGTGGTCCTTGCAAATGGTGAAACACGAATGAAACCTGACCAATCGAAATGTCCAGCAAACGTACCCCTCTTTAGTGATCCTGTGATCAATCTCCTGTGGGGAAAATTGGCCTGCCAATATCGATGAGGTTGCTTGACCGTCGCACCACGACATGGAGTTGGTCCGAAAGGGCTTTGCGTACTCATCCTGCCATCTTTCCATGCATGGATGATCACATCCCTGGAGCTTCACGGGACACCACACCATGTCCGAAAGCTTCGAACATCTGATGGCGCTGCTTAGGAGGCACAAACCGACGTTGAACCACAATTTGAAGAGTGAACACATATTATGAAAAAGAAAACACGTTGACCTCGATGAGATGCCTCTCAACGGAAGACATCACCCTTCTGAAAGGATAGCGCCACTGCTCGTAAGTGGTCATCGACACTGTCATTGACCCCTCTGAAAGGGGGGCTGACAATGCCCTCCTTTTTTATATGCTTCTGTTGGCTGCCACTCCTAGAGCGACGGTTGCCAACCACCGACTAAGCAGTACTCGAAACTAAAACATGCACGTCTCGAACCCTCGGAGCCACTTTTTGAAGCGTCCAACGGGCTCCTTTCAAGTCCCGTTGATTCTGCCACCTCTAGCAACACAGCAGGCCCCTCTTTTTGGGCACTGTGAAGCCTGTACATTTCGAGCGTTCAGCATGTGCTGAAGAAAAACATTGCAATCAGCTGATTCATCAGCTGCTACCATTAGCTACCTGGTGGGATCCGCTCCGCACCAACTGGAGTCGATTGCATCCACGTCCATCTCCATTGGTCGGAAGGGCGGCCAACTGCTCTTGGGATATAAACGAGGTACAGCCCCTTCAAAAGCATTCCGAACTTCTGTATAGAATGGTCTCGGGGGCCCACGGAGTCAAGTTCATATGCGTTTTCAAGACTTACAGAAACCATTAGCGCCTTCGAACCTCAAAAGATTCAAAAGGCATGGAATCGGCATGGAATCAACATCCTCATCCTGTTTTCCGTGTTTTCTAACACTCGCACGCTGTCAGCCTCCACATCTTCCGCTCCTCTCCTAGCCCTCCAAACGCACCGATGCCTTTTCAAAGCCACTGCGTGTCCACACCTGAGGCCATCTGGTAAACAACTCAACTAACAGCTCATGAATTGGAGATGTCTGGAAAGGCATCCAGAAAACTTTCAGCATTTGAGAATATTTGAGACATATTGAAACTCCGCACTCATACCGTAATTCCATTACACTGATCCTATTGAACAAGTTCCCGTTACAGGCATTGAAAATACAGCTTGCTGCGTATTGAGTCTCGCGGCCACCAATTATCTTAATTTTTTGGAGGGGCTCTTGGGTTCCCAGGAACATGAACTCCTTACATGCCCTCTAGATTCCACGAAGGGTTTGGAGGGTGCAGTTTCAGTCTACAGGGTCTCCCGAACAACCCCTTGGTATCCAACCTTGCTTCAAAAGATCGTATCTTGCACTGAGGTTGGTTGCGAGGCTTCCGTGACTGGCTCTATTAGGATGAGGAAGTGGAATTTCAGACATGCATGCGAGCGGCTTCCCCATCCGACCATTTCAGCTTGGATGGAGGGCCCGCATCGTAGACCCCTTGGCATCCAGCGTCCAGGAGCATTGTCACCTCGGTGGCGGAGCTTCGATACATGGCAGGGTGACTCGTTGTTGTTGGTTCGTCTGCCTAGGGGCCTAGGATGGAAGGTCTTTTGGCTGGTGGACTCAAATGCTGAACCAACAGCCAACTAGAAACATGGGTAACATGATGTAACATGATTAAACAGGGCATTGAACTGTTGGCAGTGAATGTGGCAACAACTAGGGAAGTGTCGGAGAACCCCGCACTTGGAAACATGGAACCTCGCAGCCACCAGCAAAGCCCAGGCAGCCACCTCGTCTTCGTGCTCACGCGACGAGCTCTGCATCCAGGTGGCCGTGCAGTTGGGGAAGATGGGGCCCATGGACAGCTGGGTGGGACTGGACTCCAGTTTTCGATCCCAATAGACCTTCCAGCCCCGGATCACCACGCTGTACCTCCGGGGGGAGCGCAGGGTGGCAGCCCGACATCACCACCCGGATGGATCTCAAAAGAGATGGACAGTGAAGGGATGTGAAGGGGAACGGCCGACTTGGAGAGAAAAACTAAGAATGGACTACCTGACCTCTGGAAGACGACCATCCAATCAGTTGGTGATTGGACTTGATCTCTGGTTCAAAGGGCTATTGACCTGAAAGATAGATCAGTTGAGAAAAATCTCGCAGGGATACACGCTGGTGGCTCAGCATGACCAAATCTCGCAAGCAACAAGGTTCTCTGGAAAAATGCTGTGTCCGCCCGCTACCTCTTAAAAAAAACGTCCCTATTATCTGGCAAGACTCAGTAAATCATGTGAAGTCCCCGTAGCCTGTAGCTGTTGGGCTCGGCCCTTTGAACAAATACATTTAAAAGCAACCGCCAGCTAGGCTGAAACCAAGAACCAGGTATGAATCAACCCTTTCCAGTGACCAATCAACACCACTTCCAAATTCCTGGCCTAGCAACTACTTCGTACTAGAAATCTGTTCATTTGCGACCCCCAAGCTTCTCCCAGCTGAGATCTGAGGGAAGCAGGGCAATGTCTCCCTCCAAAACCATCCCATCCTGAGAGTTGAGCTCCACCAAAATATACCGATATAAATCTCTTCCGCCAATCAGCGAAGCCCCTTCAGGATGCCCAAAGGCCTTGCTTTCGAGCTCGTCTTCCACACGCCCTGCAGCTCTTCTCGGACCCAGATTGAGCCATCACCTACGGGGGCGGTCTTCAGTCTTTCCTGTCGGCTTTGATGCAGAGTTTACAGCTTGAACTGTTGAATCCTCTCCTTTCCCCATCTCCTCACCAAAAAGGACCGGTCAACATTAAGATGATGAGCTTAGATGACGAGCTCAAGCTCAGGTGCTTAGATGGGTTTCATCACCAAGTTTCACCAACAATGCAAAACGCACCATACCGCAATCCACCCAAATGGTCACCATGAAGGGTGGCCAAGCAGCTCCACTTCAGCCTCGGAGGCTCTTCACGAAGGATGCTCGCCACGGAAGGCCCCGCAGAATTGGCCGATGGCGAGGAGGCAACAATTTGAACCTCAGCGGCCGAAGCCAACTTGGCGGGGTAACAAGGTTCGCTACTAGTAACAAGTGCATCGCTAGGAACAAGTTCCTTACTAGTAGTAACAAGGTTCGCTACTAGTAA
>CAXAMN010005258.1:142644-156472 GCA_963970005.1 Durusdinium trenchii | reverse complement strand
TAGTAACAAGTTCATTCCAATTTGAACCTCAGCGGCCGAAGCCAACTTGGCAGGGTTGGGCTCTTGCTCTGGTGTTGTTTTCTCAAAACAGTGTAGCGATCAAAGCGAAGGGGTAGGAAGCATGTTCTCTTGATTTCCAACTTTGTGGGTCTTCTTGAGCAAGTGGCCAGAGCTGGGCCAGTGACAGGGGCTCCTGGAACATCCAAGTAGCTTTCAGATCTGGTAGCGCCTCCAGGTGTGTTGGATTTGGGTCGTCTCTCCGCCACAACTTCTGATCCTTTAAGGCCGCCTGAGATGTCGTTCAAACCGGGCGGGAGCTGATGTCCCAAACATTTTGGACCAAAACAATGAAAAACACCAAAACAAAACCTGGCACAACCCAGGGAAACACCTCATGTAAATATTGCACAACCAAGTGGCGACTGGATCTTGATCGCTGCATCGGAGCCAAATGCCCTCATGTTCCAGCAAGAACTTTTGGCATTCTCCTTTGTCTTGCCCGTCTTGGGGTGGCGCCGCGGGCCCCGAAGAAGGAGCCTCTGTTGGGGCTCCCTTTGGAGCCCCGGCTGGGTCTTTCGCCTGGCCCGAGTGCCGCTCTTTAGAACCAACGGCGCAAACTGGGTGATGGGAAAAAAAGCAAACGAATTGGGAGTGCAAACAATGAACCAATGAACCTCACAAAACACAAGTGACCCTTCTTCGACGTTTGAAGCAGCACGTGCCAGTAAAACATCAGAATCAGAACTCGTCTTTGACAAGCCGCATCTTGGCGTGCGACTGTTCATGGCACAAGCCCACTGGCAAGCTATCGTCCCTTCTCTAATCCACTGTATCAACAACGAAACTTTGCGAGTTTTCAGGAAGATCACATTGGTTCGGATGCACCTCCAAGCTAGGGCCCTGCTGCTCACTGGCCCCCTGCTGCTCCGGTGCGCTGTCACCTGTGGCAAGAGTGAATAGGCAATCAAGCTCACGGGGGGTCTTTGGGGTCCAATATGCCTCAAACCATCTGGCAGTGCAACCATTCGGAACACCTTTCGGTACCAAAAAAAGAAAAAGCACACCGCGAACATCCTCGAACCGCGCCCACCGCCCACCGTGGGGCTCAGGAAGCACGGAAGCCGCGGCATCCGCGGAAACGTCAAGGAGTACGGGCTCACGAGGAGGTTCTGGCAAGAGCCTTTGGAAGCAAAGTCCAGCAGCAGCAAAGTCTGTTGGAACTTGCCGTGCTGTCGTCCAGTGGCAGGAAATGGAAGATGGAACATCAAAACACAAATCAAGTGCTAAAGGATGAATGAACCCTTAACACCTTGATGTTAACACATTGCGGACAACCAAAGCCATGGCTTTATGGGCATGCAGCAAGGAAGAACCTTGGAGCCAAGGCTCCCTGACATCATGAGTTCTTCACTCCAAGCAGGATGCAATCCTCGCCGCTGGGCTCGCGACCGTCGGATCTTTGTTTGGGCAGTGAGTTCAATCGAGTTAGTTTGTATGAAGATTCCCATGTTTTTTTTCCAGAACTCCAAAGATCTCCAAAGACAACAGATCATAAGATATCATAAGTTTAGGAGTTTCGAGTTTCCAAACGTAAACAAACATAAAACTGCAAGCTTGGCCAAACCGCCATTCAGATCATTTCGGCTGCCTGTGGAGCTGTCCAACTCCCAACAAAAAGGTTACTTGCCCAATATCAACGGGTGACGGTCGACGGTCTATGACTCCCAGCTAAACGTGGTGCCATATGCCTGGCCTCCGACGATGGTTCGGATCTCCGACACACGCGCCGGTATTCCGGCCTCCAAGATGGTCCTCCTCTGCCTCCGAGGCCGGCTCACTTCCTGCACCGCCACAGGCTGCGCCGGAGAGCATCGGAATTTCACAGGGCAAGCCGGCAAAATGGGCCACGGGCTGCCAGTCTGGCTACCCTCTGGTTTTTATGGGTAAAGACTGCTCCATTTGGTAAATGAAGCGAAGACCCACCACGTCGAACACTTCAACTTGATCTGTCCCTGTCACAGCCCCTCGGTCCTGTGTCAGACTGCACTAGCTCCCAGGGTTCGCCATCCGGCACGAAGAAGAGCTCCGGCAGCACCTGTTCGACATGAAGTAGCGGTTCGTCTGCGTTGCTCGGGTGAAGGTTCCGGGGCCCAAAACCAATTTCAGGAGAAGGCAATCCTCCACCAGTCGATGGAACAGTGGACAGTGAGAAGGCAGGAACATGGACAATGCCGTTAAAATGGTTCATGGCTTGGGGCTTGGGATGCCAGTTTGTTCGGATTGTCTCACGTCGTTGAACGCTTCCACTCAACTTGGATTAAAGAAAGATCCTGCAAACGACCAACATGGTCTCCATCTTTGCTGAATGAAGTGCACGTGTATAAGAATAAGCCAAAGAAAGAGCCCAACCGAGCGGCTATCAACAAACAGTTAGCCAAGTGTTCAATCAAAATCATGATTAAACAACAACTGTCATGGTGCCATAGTCCCCGGTGAAATGCCCTGTGCTATGTGCAGCAGCCTGCCCCAGCCATTTAGGACCGAGAGGAAGAAAAAGAAAGGGATTCTTCAACAAAACACAACTAGACCAGGTGGTTCCGGTCTGCGTGAGGATGAGAATGCCACCCGATTTAGCATACTTCATCTAGTCTTCTAGTGGTACCTGGTCCAACTTATGTTCTTGCTAATAGTAATGCCCTTTGCTCCTAGTAGCGTCCTTGCTCCTAGTAGTAAGGCCAGGAGCCCCTAGTAGCGTTCTTGCTACCCAGAGATGGAGGGAATGGATGGATCAACCAACCTCGACTCTCAGCCTCGGTCTCGGGCGTCAAGGGCTCGGTCTGCACACCGCGACTCAGTAGAGGCGCACCTCGGGGACGTCCCAGAAATGGGTCGAATCCCTCTGACTGTTGTGTGAGAGTCTACATGACTCATATTACCCCTATGGTAGTGGTGGAATAAACTGAGTCATTGGAAGTTCCAATTGGAAGTTCTGGGGCTGCTTCACCTCACAAATATCACTTGGATTCGTCAACTTGTCAGTGCTCTCTCTGCACGGATCAACAGGATCAATAATTAAAATTAAATGGTTTAGTTTAATTAGGATGATACTTGGATAATCTATATCTACATCTTTGTGCATGCTGCAGCATATCTGCATGGACATGATATGTCAATGTGTGTCTTACTTGCATCAGGATGAAAGTTGAGACATGTGCCGGAACCCCACAACATAATAGGATAACATAAAGGGGCTCTGAGTTCTTGAACTAACCTTCACTTCATACACAAACCTGGCACGCCCGGGTGCTGCTCGAAGACACATGACAACATGCACGGTCCCTGCATTTGTCCTCCAAGTGGCTTTTCGTCAGGTTGAGATTGCCCGGGCGTGTGGCCTGAAAGGGAACACTCGAAGACCACTGGGTACCAAACGGGTGCCAGCCATGGGCCCTCAAAAAAACAAGGTGCTGGGCTCGCACGAATCGCTCGCATCAAGTCCTATAAACTCCAACAGCCATGTTGCGGGTGCAGGACATGGGATTTTTCCGCAGGCTGAGCAGGACTGGGTTATTGTAATGTGCCGCCCCCCGCCTGGATTGATGCCACTGCTCTTAGTAGGGCACCAGCCAGTTCCTCAGGCAACTCATCTCCATGTAGCCGTTGTCGGATGGAGTCCTGTTCATGGGGAAGGCGACGAGGGCGGCATCTTGCAAACATGCGGGATGAAGGTCCTGTCAAACAAAATCTGCCGGGCAAAGGCGTCAAGTTTCATCTGCAGGCTGATTATGTGAAACTTGTCAGGCCGGGAATGTGGCACAAGAAATCTGGATGATCTACCCTGCCCTTGGGATTTTTGGTAAACCTGCATTAAAATGGACAAGTCTGCCATTTCGATCTTTTATTCAACCTTTTTGTTTCACCGACAGTGCTCAGCTCTCCCCAGGCTTCGCATTGGCTCTCACTGGCTGACCTGCCCCTCCGAGCTCTTGGCTTTGGGTGCCGAGCCTGGAATCGCGAGCGATGCGAGCGAGGAAGTTGAGACTTGGGGACCTTTTCTGGGATAAGGTAGGCTGGAGGACATGATTCATGATCCCTCCTCTTGAGTGTTTGTGTGAAATGATGGAACACGTTTTTTGGTTCGATGGGAGGTGCTGCAAGAAATGAACTAAAAGGATCTTACCGGTGCTAGAGGTGTCGAAATCATGGCCCCCAAGTGTCAGGATGTGTAGCTCAAATATATGGACCTCCTAGTATCCTAGTTGGGCCCCCTTTCTACTCCCTGAGCCATAACCACAATGTTGCTAGGAAAGGAGCTCTAGGTAGGAATAGAGTTCCGTTTAAGCCTATATCTTCGACTTCGGACTCGCCTCCCTCAGGCAAATCACGGCAAAGATCGCGATGGCAGTGGTTGGAGGGGCACTGGCCCATGAGTCGCAAATCCAGGACTTGGGCGCAAGCCAAGGGTCTAATCAATCTAAATGTGAGGCTGCAAGGGTCTTGCTCCAGCCATCCTGACAAGCAAACATGAACGAAATGTCTTCATGGCTGGGTTGGAGCGAACATCAACGCCTTGCTGCTCGTCTTGCTATATTGGCTGCCGGGTGCGCATGTTTGGGGCTGTGCAATGGAGTTGGAGTTTGGTGGTTTTGCGCAGTCTTGGGTAGCTCTCCCATGCGTATTCTGCCCATAACTGTTTTCTTGAACCAAAAGAGCCCCAGTAAGTCTGGGCAATGCAATCGTCTTTCCCCTCACACCGGGATGGATCAAGAATCCTTCCCCCATTCAGGATCCACCTTGGCACTTCTGTTCTTCTGTCTGCAATCAGCCGTCAACAGCCTATGCCACCCTCCGATCATCCACACAGGGTCAACGCTCTGAGAGATGGACGGCAAATGAAATGACAGATCCTGACGCATCGCCTGCCAGGATCAATCCAGAATAGGCCACAGCGGTGAGCAAGAGAAGTTGAAACAGCATGCTGACCCAGACCGCGGTCACATGCCATCCCCTATCCCAAAGGAGTCCCCACATGTCCCTGCTCGCGACTCGCGACTCGAAAAAACATGCCAGAGTTCACCCACCCCAGTTTCCTCATACTGCATGACAAACCTGACAGGGTAGTCCAACTCACAAAGCTTTTTACACAGCGCTATCTTCGGAAAGAGATGGGTGCTACAGGCTATCTTCGTCTGAAATTGTTTTTTTTGCTGCCTTTTGAGGTCCTCCTTTTCTCTGGAGGCTTCTTCCACGTCATCTTTTCTGGCCTCAGCATGGCCGCGGACCATGAGCAAAGGAGATGCTTCGTTGGTGCGTCTCGAGATGGTGGCTATTCCAAACGTAGGTCCTTGATGCTGACCAAAACGTGCACATGGATGATCATGATGATCATCTGAACATCTTCCAAAACCCCCGTGAGTTAGAGCACCATGAGTTGCTCTGTCTAAGGCTGCAACTTGTAGCAACTTCGAATCATCTGGGATGCTCAGTTGCTTCATCTGGATCTTACCACCTGTCTTCCTGGCCAAGCATTCCCACCGCGGAACCCATATCAAAATCCGACGAAACTTGCACCCTTCCGACCCTTCCTACATCCTCAAATACTCAAATGACTAGTTGCCTATATACTCAGTTCCCACCTTGGAGTCAAAATGATTCAAGGCCTGAAGTTTCGTCTTCTTGTTCCTCACATACTAAGAAGTAAATCAGCAAGTTCCGCATGTGTCTCGGGTTCAGCTGTTGAGGCCGTTGTTGCTTGTCATGCAGATCTCCCCAACTCCCCAACTCGCAATGACGCTCTGCCGGCTTTTGAAGGAGGTTGAACTGCCCGGTTGGCACCTCCTGGCGAAACGAAAACGTTTCGCGAAGGGTCCAAGAGAATTTTTTCTCTGGGCCATCTCACACACCATAGACTGCCATAGATCTCAAACTTCCCCAGAAATGATCAACATCTCCCCTAAATGTCGATTTTGCTGGAAGTTGGTTCCCGTGAATGTGTCCAGATCGGCAGAATCCACAACTTCAAATACATGATTCAACAAACGCCCAAACGCTGTTGTACGACATCGAAATGGGCCAACGCAAGTCTCAGTGGTGGAGAAGTGGTTCTTCATGGTTCTTCTGGAAGGAGACGTCAGAAGTTTTCAGAAAGTGCCGGAACTTGACTTAAACTAAGCTTGAAGCCCAAGTGTGATTGATTGTGGGGAATTTGTCTGGGAATGTCTTGGATCTGTTTTGCACCTCTCCTTGGAACAGAACCCCATTGCGGGGAGAGGAAAACCAAGATTGATTGAAACCCTATGCTTCTGGTACCTACTACGACCACGGCAAGTCTTGGATACGAGAAGGGCTCACTTGTGAGTCCAATTGCATCAAAGCTTTTCAACCCAGTGCTGACAGGTGACCGATCACATATTGAAGATATCGAGGTTTTAGCACCAGATGAGCAAGTGTCGAAACCTATCAGCGCCTGAAAACTTGGAAAACACCTCTGCATGTGCGAACGTCATTTGGTTTGCACGCGTTGAACTAAGCATGTCAAGCACTCCCAAAGAAGGTGCCGATTTCGCCAAAAAGAACACCTTGCCTGAACCCAGTCTGGATTGATGGTTGAAAATTGCGTGGTGCATCTTATGGGTTTGGATGAGGGCCTTGTAATCCTGCTGCCTATTTTGGCCAGAAAGCTGATCTTGACACAGTTACGGTTGTCAACATGATGACTGTTCCACCATGTTCCACCTGTTTGAAGGTGGACGATGGTTTACTCAGAAGTTGTACCCTCCACTTCTAACAATTCAGACGTTGGACGCGCGTTTCGGCTGCGAGTGCTCGCGGTCCCGCTGCTCGGTCTTCTTGGCGATGACCGTTGGAGGTGGAAGCTCGGACCTCACAGAGAGCGGGGCGCTCCGAGGGTGACCAACTTGACCTGAGCATGGGAACCACGATGGAGATGCAAAGCAGCTGAAAGATGTGTTCTCAGTTCTCTCTTTTTTTGTAAAGATCTCCCCCAACATGTTGGTTCCAGTTGGTACTGTATGTTTTGGCAGAATGCATCATATGAAACTGAATTATGCATAACAGGATTCAACAAGTGCCCTTCCAATAGTAAGAACATGTACGAACCTGGAATCAGCTAACCAGGGAAAAGTCCCAAACCTAGGCCCCACTGAAGTAGAGTCCCAAACCAACGCATTTTCCCCACCAACGCTGACACCTGGGGGCGTCCCGGCAGGATCCTGGGCGCGTTCCGCTCCTTCTCCAGGGATTCGATGAGGATCTGTTGCACCTGCGGCGCTGCTGCAGGGTTGCCATGAGTGGTAGGTGGCTACCACATGAGGTGTAAGTCATGTAGATGGGAAAAGAACACATGCAGCTGCAGATGAGAACCTTTCAAGATTTGGGAAGCTCAGGAGTTCTGTGAATGGTGTGTTCTTGAGATGCTCTGCCTTATTGGGGGGCGAATGCATATGGTGAACTGACCACACTGACCAGTGGATGGATAGAACGCAACCTTCTAGCACACGTTCGCCAAATGAGAAACGGATTGGAGTCAAACCCCTGGACACTGATCACCTGTCAACGGCCTTTCCCCACCAGCCCTCCAAGTTCTGGAAGCTGTCACGCTGATCCAGTCACGATCCCAATGGGCCTCTTTGTCAAAATCATCTTCGGCGGCATGCCTAGGTCGGTCTCTTCGGCAGTGGGGATGGTTCAAACATCTCCTGGAAACTAGTGATAAGGCGGGCTGGCCCTTAAACGAAACACACACCATTGCATTAGGAAGGCCAAGATGTCTTTCCTGGTCCGGCGGTGGTTCATACAGGCTTGGATGCAGAATCTACCTATGCCATACTGCCATACTGTGCCTTTCGTAGTGCTCCCAATCTGCTACCATTCCCGCTGCACTGGCATGGCTCGTTGGATGATCCGTTTCCGCTACAAACAGGTGGTTTTTCATTTCCATGATGCTTTCAACCAGTGCAATCCCTCAAGAAGACTTTGCACAGCAGCTCTCATGCTCCCCAGCCATCACCTTGGATCAGCTCCAGACTTCTGATCGTCATCGCCTCGATCATACCTCATCATCTCAGTCCGGGTCGGTTCACTCCGCTCCCGTGTCAGTTCCATCCTGTGGGTCTGAAGCAAAGGAACTCGGATGAATTTGGATCTCTATTTTAGGCCAAGCCAATAGCATGTGATATTACATTGATCGCTCGCAGCTAGGGTTGGCACGCATCTTCATCATCATCTGATTCGCTTGCATCCTCCTCTTCTGACTCCTTCGGGGCGTGTCCTAAATCACACAACCGCAGTAGGGAACAAGAGTATCCCGAGCAGCCGTGGACGATGGTCTCCGGTTTACTGAAAAAATGTTGCACTTCTTGTCTCAAGCATCTGGAACAATACCTGGACAATCTAAACATACAACACCATACAACCGTGTTCACGCATTTTTGTACTGTTTGCTGCAATGCCTCATCGTGTGCTCATGGAGGGCACCACCAACCTAGGAACCAAATTAATAGAGCGAGCACTTCTGCAAGGAAGCGTAAGATCCCCGCGCCCTCAGGCCGGGGGAGCTTCCTTGAAGAAGCATGAGCTATGAGCTATCCTGCCTCCAGTAGGTGGTGGCGGCTAGTCCTTACTTGATTGAGTAGGCGCTTACTGTACTTAAGCAAGAGCGGGCTTTACAAAAAGGGAAATACATTCGGGCTGCAACAATGGTGGAGGAATGGAAGGCAACGATGGTGGAGTTCTCGTCCAATGGCTCTGGCTCGTCCAATGGCTCCTTTCTTCCGCTTCAATTATGCCATTTGGGCTACAACTCGAACTCACCCCCGATTCCGCTGGTGACCTCCTCTGAAGACTCCTCATCCTGGCGAGCACCAGCGAACTGGGAATCTTCGCCCAATGAAGCCAGGAAAAGAAGCAATCTGGTCATCAGCCAATAGATGCCTAACGCCATTGCGCTGAACAAACCGTTAAACGCATCTGAGGACCGTGCAGAGCCGGATTCCTCTTCTTCCGTGCTCTCATCCTCATCTCCCTGCACCACTGCGTTGACTGTGCAGCAAGCGCCGGGCTTACTTCCAGTTAGCTGTTTTTGCTTGACAGTGCATGACAACTGAATTCCATGGAATGTTGTTTCAATGGTTTCAGCTTAGCCTCGTCATCCTCTTCCTCGCGGCCCTCCTTATCACCTGGCAGCTGAGGTCTCACAGGCACGGAACTGGCGTGTGGGGTGAAAGATTCCTTTAAAAAAAACATTCTAGGAAATCGATGAGATTCCTCAATCCTCAAATCTTAATATAGGTGCGTCATCTACACCTTTTGAACTACACTTGGTCCATGATAGTGGGAAGGGACAGCACGAAAGACCGGCCCTCCAGTCGTCACCTCCCATATCCAGATCATCCTTCTCTCTGTCCAAGATCCGCAGGAGCATCTGGCACAGCTGACGGACGTGTCGAGGAGACAGCGGACGGACGTGTCCACCAATCTCATTGTTTGGGGAGCCCCCCCTTCAAAACAAACCACTTTAGAAGAGCTTGAATGATGACGCACATCTTTGGCCAACTGGTTCGAGACCTTAGTTGGGGGGGACTTGCATCTGTACAGCGTAAAGCATACCTCCAATCTGACAGGAACAATCTCGCACAAACATCCAATCATCCAGCTAAACCCCGACTCGCTGATAGGACTCCCTGACTCAGCTCCGAAAGACTAGTTGGCTCCCTGACTTGGCCTCATTGGCCTCTGACTTTAGCTCAGGGTAGACCAAGCGCGGCCTCGCACTCCGCGGACGGACCATGGACTCCATAGACATTCTTCCGGGCACCATGAATAACAAAAGCATCCGCATGGTGGAGAAGCTATCCATCAGAAATCAGGACCAGACTGGTTAACAAACCCTCGATTTGGGAGTGGTGCATTCTGGTCAACATCTCCTGGGAGTGGAGTAGATGACCTGTGACAGGTCTTTTCACATCTAAAGCACATATCAACATGCTCATGGTATAAGCTTCAACGGCAGTGCTCTCAATCGTGGTTCACAGCCCTCGAGATGGTCTGAAGCACTCGATGGGTTTGAACTATATATTAGGTGTTTGGCAATGTAATGTTGAAACATGCTGGAACATATATATGCTGGAAGATACAGTGATTGGCAGTTCTCCAGTATGTCAAACCCATGCAACTCCATGTGGTTAATGTGTCAGTCAGAACCCACCCCTTGGAGTCTGTTAAGCCATGTAAGGCCAGTGCAGCTGTTTGAACAGCTGCCTTACGGCATGAGAGGATCTCCGCATCCAAAGCCGCGAGAGCTCTCTGGACACACAACAGTCTCCAGTGTTTGCTCCAGCACCCGAAATACCGCCCGAGAAAATACATCTCAGAAGGTCGCCTGAGCCTGTCCAAAGTATCATAGACCATGTTCATGAAGCGCTGCGGTAGCTCGCCCTGCAATTTTCGTCGAAAGCAAAGCTATGGAGGTCTGGAAGGGGAGGAGAAAGTGCTCACCATGACTTCTCATATAGAGACTACCCAAGTAGAAGGAGATAGAGATCTGAAGAGCTCGGGAATCTCCCGGTATGATATCTACAACAAAAACAAGGAAACTATGTATAGCTCTCTGTCAAAGACCTGAGCTGATAGTAGTAGGGTAATAAATTGCGATAATGCATCTGGCTCTGTCTGAAGCTAGGGTACACCCGAGAACCCTATAGTTGTGCGTGCCACACATCCCGAAAACCCTTGTTGAGTGTGCAGGTTTGAAATGGCTTGTGCATGTTTTCCATTTTGCCGTGACTTTCCCCAAACGGAATAAGGTAGGAACTGCAGGATCACACCTTGCTGTGAACGTAGCGGATGAAAAAGGTCAGGAAACGGTCCAACTTCTGCTTGGACTCAGCAGTGCAGCAGTAGTGGAAATCCAACACGCCCGAACTGAGAACGAAATCCAAGATTCTCAAATAATACGCATGCCCAATGCTCAGTGTCAAAAGGCTCAGAAGACTTTCTGTAGCACCTAGTATTTCCTATATCATCTTTCAGGAAATCGAGTGTGTCGTCCACTTCCTTGTTTTCCTGCTCCTTTGGCACGAAAAAAAACGTTCCCCTCCCGGTTTTCCTTCCAATGTCACACACTCCTGGCAAACACAAATCTTCCAACTCCGCCACAAGCAGAATCTTATGTTAGTCACCCGAGAGGGTATTGGGAGGGATTTCTTGATGCCCTTCAGATTTCTCTCCGAGTCCAGCACGGCACCCCGATCGAAATAGTGGCCGCAGGTTTCCAGCAGCACACAAACCTCATCCATGAAAGAAAAAACATAAAGAAATAAATAAAGAAAGACTAGTAGCGATGCCTTTGCTATTAGTAGTTTCTTGCTACTACTAGTGCCCTTTCCTAGTAGCGATACCCTTGTTCCTATGTGGGCTGGACATGGCTGCACAAGGCCACTAGATTGCTTTCCCCACCGTCACTCAAATTAAGGTTGTCCAAGCTACTCTGTGGTGTCACTCTGTGGGTGTAACCGTCCTGGTTTGCCCTCCCTCGGTCCACACCTTCTATTCAGCTGTAAGGCCCCAAAATCGACCATCGCCAGCCACAAACACTTTGTCATCCTAAGAGAATGACCAGCTTGATCCGGAAGAAGTCCCAGGGCGCCTGCAAGTCAAGGAACATCAGCCGCGAACTGAACAAAAAGCTGAACTCTTTGCGGAAGAGATGATGGATATCCAAATAAGCCACCGCACAAACTGTGCTCTTGGCATCTTTTGGCGAATCTACCTGACATCCAGCCCGATATAGTTATCTTGTAGTCACTCAAGCCTTGACTTACACCCAGCTACCCAGCCACCGCCGACTTCCAGCACCTCAATGGGATGCTGCGCATCTGCGAGAATCTCTGGCAGCCTGAGTGCAACAGTGCAGTTGTGGTTGTTTTTCGTCCTTCAAGAAATAGATTCGGAGAAATACTGGGGGTGGGTGGTTGGGGCTGAAGGTTGACACTAATTTCTCATAATTTATCACGATTAAATTAGGTACGCTAAATAAGTTCCAGTGCACTAGTCACCAGTTGTTCTACTGGTTGTGTGGAATACGATCCTTCGGATACTCGGGCAAGACAAGAACCACTGACGTCGGAACTGCCGAAATCTGCGTTGTATGACCAAAGCCAGTTGAACTGAGGATGGGGCTGCGTGCCGTCCTCCACATCCTGCAAATAGGAAAACAAACAGCACTTGGAATAGCTTGACTAGTAGCTTGATATTTGGCTCCCGCTTAAATCTCCAAACTTCAAAATCTGCTCTTTAAACGTCGAGACTATATGACCGGTACTATGACCGGTTTGATACTGTGAGGCCATCGGACCTGTACCGACGGTCTTTCATGCGTTCGAATTATAGCTGCAGTGCACCAAATGACACGTTCCAAGCGCCAAATGGTGTTAAGGCATCTGTGACATTTTTTGACTTGTCCACTGCCACCCACGCTGGTTTCACCAAATAGCACCTTCTGCGAAGGTCGTAACTGCTGAACAACACCTTCAGAAAACCCTTCACCCTTCCACAGGATCCATCAATTCAGAATTCAGCTCGCGCCCACTGCCGCCTTGCCTGAAACGATTACGCCTCGGGAACTGGCCAGCAACACTCCAAGCTTTGAGCGTGTCATATGTCTTTGCCAACAAAAGATCTGCCTCAGCAAACGATTTGTCAGTGGCACAGGCAAGCATTTGCCGAAGAAAGTCCGAGGAGTTCGTTGCCAAACAATTGCACCCTCACAATGCACTTTCCATGTGGCATCAAGTGTACTTTGACTCGGTAGTGGGCTCGCACTTGTACACATAGCCATTGATCAGAACAGCCTTCCGAAACTCCTTTCTAAGTCCATGGAGAGAACTCATAAAATCCATGCCACGCAGCCAAGCCCTCTTGCCAAAGCGAACGGCCCAAATGCATCGCTCTTTATCACCAAAAGCATTCTGAAAGCCATGGATGATCTTCTTGGGCCACTGAAACGGGTTGAGCACATCAGCCCTATCCAACACCACCATTGGACATGGGAGGACAGGCTGGCTCAGGCGACTGCGGCTATGGCATGGATGGCAGGCCGAAGCGGCTGCCAAGCCGCATCTAAGGTGCGACAAACCAAGTGAGGCGGTGTCACACCATCAGCGCAGGGACTCCAGCAACCATCTATCAATTGAAGTGGCCAGTTGAGGCGCAAACGGTGGAATTGGAACACGAGTACAGCAGGAAGAGAATAAACTTGAGAATAGCCAGGGGCGAAAATGCGCCGGACAAAGGTGATATTTTTGGTGGCCTGAGCAAACTAGAATCATATGAAAGGGGAGGCAAAGAAATTGTTGAGAGATAATTCAACAGTGAGGTGAGGTGAAGCAAGAACAAACATGATAAATTGCCACAAAACTGGAAAAAACCGGCTGACACCTGGCCAAACATGTCAAGCGAGTATGAATTGACACTGAATGACATGACACGAGGATCGTGCATTACACCAAATGGATATATTTATACAGTATACATCTGAGAAATGAGATGATGTGGGGAATTATATAAGTGGAGTATGCACAGGGCAAATGTACATTACGTTGCATAAACTATACCAGCTACTAAACCATGCAATGGGATCTCAAAAATGTGTCAAACGCCCAATGATGTGAGATGAGCTCCTGGTAGTAAGGCCAGGAGCCCCTAGTAGCGTCCTTGCTCCTAGCAGTAAGGCCAAGAGCCCCTAGTAGCGTCCTTGCTCCTAGTAGTAAGGCCAGGAAGCGTCCTTGGCCAGGAGCCCCTAGTAGCGTCC
>CAXAMN010005258.1:101116-142634 GCA_963970005.1 Durusdinium trenchii | reverse complement strand
CCTAGCAGTAAGGCCAGGAGCCCCTAGTAGCGTCCTTGCTCCTAGTAGTGAGGCCAGGAGCCCCTAGTAGCGTCCTTGCTCCTAGTAGTAAGGCCAGGAGGGTGGAAATTGTCGTGCGCGAACATGATGTGACAGGTAACAGAACATCATCAAACACAAAGCAAATCAAACAAATTCTCTTGGTAGCTTTCGTTCTTTCATTGATTCTTCTCAGCATCTCTAAAGTTTTCTTAAGTCTCGCGGACAGAATTGAAACTCAGTCAACCCCCGCAGTGCTAGCGCGATTGTGCAGGTGCCTCGTTCTCCTCAGTGATGCTCCCAAGGCCTCCTTTCCGCATGGCCAAGCCCTGGGAAGTGCCAAGACCGAGCTGCCTTCGAGAATGGCTCCCCCCTCAAACTTTAGGCTCCTCCCAAAAATCTCCCAAAAAACCATCCAGGGCACTCCGACTAATCAGCATGGCCTCTCCATTGCATTTCTCAAAAACAGGTGTTATCTGGTTCTTGGATTTGAGACCGCCCAGGTTGAGGACTACAAAGATCCCTCAGAACCGACCAGCCTTGAGGGGGACCGGATTTGAGACGCGGCCGCCAGCACTCAATCAACCATACGAATCCATTGTATCTATCCTAAGTAAAAGTGGATGATGATGGTTATATAGTAAGGGCCCTTCTCTAAATAGTGATTTACCAACTGTTACTGGTAATAGGACAAACACCACTTGCTGAATCTGCTCAGGGAAGACTTTTGTAATGTCCATGTATGTAATGCAGACTCTTGATGAATAAAACTCCCGAATCAATCCACCTGGCTCTCAGCTGGAGCAAAGTGGAAGAACAGCACAGCTTGGCATAAAGCCCATCGCCATCGTTCGCTCCCCACAGTCGCTTGCAACTGGAACAACAGGCCCCGCACTCTCTCCACCAGCTTGTGTGCCTGGAGGCCGTGGAACCATGACTGGGCCACGGAGCAAAACACCATTTCAACACTCATGGGATCCAAAAGAAGTCAGCAGGAGCTTTGCTACGGAACAAAGAGGTCTCCTGAACACCTCCGTTCCAACCACTGCAGGTCACGGATGGCTTCTGTTTATCACCGGGCTTTTGGCCTGAAAACGATCAGGCAAGACTTGCAGAACTCCCTCGCAGCCCGCAGCTATTCAAACCTTTTCCGAAAGCCCCACAAGTTGTCAAATTCTACTCCCACCTCATTCCCCCAGCTACAGTAATTCTCCAGCTTAGCCAAAACAGTACCTCATCCCAGTATCCAAGGAAACATCATGAACTCCAGCCTCTTCCTTCCCGCCTTCATTTGCCATCCCTCCACCACCCAGAGCTCCCCAGCTGTGATGTGCTGACTCGCGCGGAAGGAGCTCGGGCCACCGAAGCCGATGAACCTGGCACGGCGGTTAAGGCGCAACTGCTCCATTGGTGTGGGGAGGGGTTCATCTCTGGCGCAAGTGACAGGGTGAAACAGAGTGAAACAGCTTCAAAACTCCCCAAACAGCCTGAGAAATTGAGCACTTTGGGATGGTTCATGGTGGTTGATGGGGAGATGAGCCAAGTATTCTAGGTCCTTTTCAGCTTAGACCATTGCTTTTTGCAACCATTGCTTTTTGTGGACTCACGGTCTACAAGCACCAATGACCCTAGATCGATCGGCCAAAGCTGACCAATCGCAGCACCAACCAATCGCAGCTGATGATCAAACCATGTCAAACCCTAACCCAACCAGCCAACGGTATTTGTGATAACTCATGTTGATCCAAAGGCACATGTTGGTCCAGGAATGCTTGATTGCTGTGTGCCAAACATGGCAAATCATTTAAGGCAAACGCGGTAGACAAAAGCTCGGTATATAATGCATGGATCGCACGCATTTGGCCTATTGAACTATTTCCAACAGCAGCCAATTGAACGACGCAGGCTCCATCCACACAGTATGTAGCAAGTGGTTGCACTATATAAATAAACGAAAGCGGATAATTATATAACTCATCCGCGCCCAATGTCATCACTTAAACCAGCTCTGCCCCCCTCAGCCAAACAGCCAAACTCACACGTCAGGTTCCCAACAACCACCTGCCAGCTCCAGGCACCCGGCGTTCAAACGTGTGAAACACCAGGCGCGGACTCCGCGCGAAAAAAGCGCCGTACGTCGCCCGGCGCACTGGTACAAGGAATCAAAGACCAAGACCGAGTCGACCAGGCGGTAGTTGTAAAGCTCCCCCACCAACTTCACCTGCCGGACCTAAGCTTGTGCCGCAACAACTGGAAGGCGCACTGGTGTTCAAGCTGACCGGAGGCGTCGAAAGCCAATGGAGGGTGTCCGAAGACTCACCCACTGTGGGGTTGGATGGGTGAAGCAAAACAACTGACATCAATGAAGGTCATCTTGCTCAACCTTGGGAGCACAATCCCTCTTCAAAACGGTGTTTTGTAATGTGTTCTTACTTATGTGATTCTGTGATCTTATGTTTTGGCTATATCAACCTTACAAAACCGTCTGCCTATATACCGCAGTGGCAATACCGTGCATTCCTCCACGTACCCCTACCCCTCGCGGGTCCATCAACCCCCCGGGGTTCCCAGGCCCTCAATGGCATCTCCCGGAAGTCGTTCCGCTCGAGGGTCACCTCGGGGGGAACTGACTCCACTTGGCCCGGCATGCCCGGCATGAACAGAAAGGGCCAATGCCAAAACAAAATCTGGACATCTGGGGTGGGATCTGGAGATCCAGATTGGCTAGGTAGTTGGCTAGAGGTCTTGACATTAAGGCCATGAATTCTGGACATCTGTGGAGGGGGTAGGAAGTTGGGTGAGCTTGGATGCTGAACATCGAGTTCATCCGATCGATCGGAAGCGTTCGATTCTCGGTCCGTCTTGCCGTGTCCTGCCTGGATGTTCTCCAGCAACGAGTCGATGACATCGATCACAAAGGCCTTCACATCAAATCACACCCTGTTGGGCCACCACACCGTCGCCATACAGGAAAAAAACATCCAAACCGATGAAACACGACAGTGTCGATCCACCGATCCACTCAAAAAAAGAGTTCTGAGATGATGAGCCTGTGCTGAAACTCTTGTTATCTCTTGTTTGCTGGCTTTTGGGATCCCCTAGCTTCCCAGTTGCTCCGCAGCCACACGTATTTCTACAACCACTCCATCGTCTTCCACGAAACGCCGCTTGATGTCAGACTCCCTTTGGAGTGGTGGTGCTGCAGTTCCACCGTTCAGGCATGACCCTACTTTTGGGATCCCCAGGTTATCCTGGTTGCAAACTGCAAACAGAATTGACCCACATCCCAAAGGTCGGGTGCCCCGCGCCCCTGTGCGCAACAAAAACCGAAAGACCGCCATCGGCATCGGCGGTGTCTGTGCTCAGTCCGCTGGGCCCCGGGCATCGCGGTACTTGGCCAGGCCACTTAGCAAGGAGGCCACGCAGGAGAGGTGCTCGTAGTTCGCATGGTGGTTCAAGTCCTGGACGGAAAGAATGGGTGGGAGTGAGTTCGTAGTGAGTCGCAGCATCCGGCGGCGAGTTCGTTTCAAGAATCTTGCCACCAAAAACGACACCAGTGAACATGCTAGTTGCTGCTAGTTTAATGTTCCATGGCGTTTTGACGGGTGCTCAAACGGGCATCTCTCACTGCTCAGACTAGATCAGACTAATTTACTATATAATGGATGATCATTGTTAATTAGTCGGGACTAGTAGATTCCCAACAAAGACACTGGTAGAGTTTCAAGATTCAATTGCTGACTCGGCCCATTCCGGCTTGACTCGCCTTGACCCCAGGGTTCTTCCGATCTTCCGCTTGACCCTGTTTCCAAAAAAAATGACTCCCCACGGGTGTGAAGTTCATCCACACCGAAACACATGAACGGACGAAGCAAACCAAACCCTGCTATGGAGGTGACGAGGTGTGATGGTTTTCGCGGTGTTTTCGGGTTGATGCGTGAACACCATGTCTCGCTGCTCCAGCAAGCATTTCTTCAGCCATCCCACTGCGGGGCCTGGCAAGGGGAGTCATGAAGACTCTGGCATATGTCATGCAAAGAAGCGATCTGGGAGGATGGATCTGAGATGATTTCGGGTATATACTCTGTTAACTCCTGATGATAGCGGCTGAGAGACATGAAACCAACCTTCTTGAAAAAGAACATCAGTTTATCAAGCTCTACTATGCTGTACTGGACAAAGGCCGTAAGTTACGTACAAAAACCTGAAGAGTTTCTTCACTCGACTGGCCCTCACCAGCAGTCCAGAAACATGCCAAAGGCTCCGTCCCAGGGCAATCTCCGCACTAGCCTCAAGAATTGGTCCTGTCCAGACCGCATGCCGAATATGGATTCAACAACATATGTACTACCATTGCGCATGCATAAAGTACGCAAACAAATTCATCGCGCATGCATAAACGTGTTCACTATATATTCACCAAATGCCACATACCTTTCTGCCCTCAGCACTTCCCAAAGGAACACTAAAGTCTTTGCAGGATCTTGCCACCGCTTTGTGTCCTCATACTCTAGCAGCTAGTCTGGCTAGCTACTTTTGAGTGGGCTGCTGCAATGACACTTTCCACCACCAACCTGCGGTAGAACATTGTGGGTAGCGTGTTCGCTTTTTTTCCTCTAGCTTCCGACACCATTCTCAGCTCCGTGACTCTATTCGTAGGGCTCTTGGCAGCCCAAACCCTTTCAATAATTACATTTCACCAAAGGATGCAGAATTCAGTCCAAGTTTGGGTCACAATGGAAACACAACCAATGACAGGACATCTTGAAACGTGGTCCTCATCATCGTCCTTGTACAAACCTCAGTGGGGGCTGGCATGAGGCCGGTGCAAGTGCTGCGGTGCGGTAAATGAACGCTGCAAGCTATACATCCCCTTCCCTCTTTCTACAACTGCCTACTGTAATTATATGAGTTGTAATATTCTGAGTCCTGTGCAAGGCACTTCCACCCAACAAACTAGTTTGTGAATTCCAAATTGGTCCACAATAGCATACGATAGCATACAATATTTACTCCAGCACAAAAAGGCCAAGCCAGTGTGGCTCGGATTTTGCCCTTGCCTTTGCTTGGAAACTGCCAAGTGATAGGTCCTCTACCAACTGATAAGCCTCCAGATAGCTAAGATCCCCCAGCGTTCAAAGACCAAATGCTCCACAAAGAGTTCCAGCGGATCCTCACGAACGAAATGTTGTTTTGCAAATTGGCACTGTCACTGCTGGTTGTTGGGATGGCTCCTGCATAAGCCCACCAGGAGAAAAATTTCACACCTAGTGTTGTTTCTTGTGGGCTCGTGTTTTGGCCCCAGGCCAAAATGCTGTTAGGAGATTGGTTCCTCTGGGAATGTAGAAGGAAGGCAGCAAACGTCGCCTTCCTTCCAGGAGGAATTCAGGAGTCTGCAGACCTCCGCCTGCAATCGAATGCCTGTGAACATTTCAGCTATCAGCTATCCGCAGACCAATTCCAAGGAAACATGCCAAATCCATGGACAAAATCGTCTCTAGTGCTTCCCAATACAGAGCAAACACGATGCCTTGGTCACCGCTGGTCACCGCATGCTGCTAGCAATCGGATATATTCGTCACCACATGTCACCAACTTAAGATCCAAGAAACCTTCCGATTGTAACCTTGGGCAAGTTGGACGCCTTTAGGCCTTTAGGCTCGAGCTAGGCGTGCATTGAAATGGGAAGAAGCCCTTGCAACCAGTGGATATTCTCCCGCGGTGTGCCTCTCTGGTGTTCAGTAACAAGCACATCTATATCAACAACAAGCACATCTATACTGCGATGAACTAGAGGTTCAACGGAATAGATAAATACCAAGAATGTCTGATAAAACAACTCCTGTGAGTACCGTACCTGACGCGTGCTCTCGGCCCTAGGCTTGGCCCTTGGCCCAGCCCCGTCCTTGCTCTTCTTCTGCTTCCGCTTGCCTTCAGGCCTAAGGCAGGCCGCTCCTTCCGAGAACCAAACTCTCCGTGCCGGAAGGAGCACTGGAAAACAGGTCACTGAAGTGACAACTATCGTGTTTCACCCAGTCCTTTCCACCCATCTACAAATGCCAATCAAATCAACATGCGTAGCAGCCTGTGTAGCAGCCTGTGCGGACACTGGGCGCCACTGCGGCTTGACCTGATAGAAGGCATCCTCCAGCATAATCTCAAGCCTGGATCTTGGCTCACCGGCAGCCCGGATCTTGGCTCACCAAAAACCATCCTAAAATTAAAACAACCAACAGAGGTTGAAGAACCCTAGTTCGACTATCCCAGTTGGGTACCACGGGGGACGGGTCCTACAGCATAGAATCACTTATATAACCTCCGTTGGAAAGTGCCAGTTAAGAATTGTTTTACTTCTCCGGTGACTCATTGTGGGAGACCTTGGTGGTTGCTGATGCAAAACAATTATCAAATCCGAAAAGAGATCTCGCCCACCAAGCCGCTAGAAACAGTAGCTTACTTATAAATTGAAAGCTCTGTGGCACCCAGACCCACTCACCCTCCAAAAAAGTAACACACAAATCACAAAAAGGAATGCTCAGCCTCAGGGGCAAAGACTTTGCTTTGGTGAGGCGGAGCCTTACAATTTCGGGGCCGCTCGAGTGTCCTTCGTTCGGCGCGAAAAAAACACGGGCCACGGTGTTTTTCGGCGGTGGAAAGTCAATGTTCGGGAAAATCTGAGGAGCTTTTCTCTCATGGATCCGGCCATGGGCGGTCTTCTAATATCTACCAGCCAAATTTACACATAGCAAGGACGTACACATAGCAAGGACACTACGAACGGGGCGCTCCTGGCCGCACAACTAGGAGAAAGAAGCTACTAGTAACAAAGGGCATCGCTACTAGTTACTAGTGCCTTACTAGTAGTAACAAGAAGCTATTAGAAACAAGTGCATCGCTTCTAGTAACAAGTGCCTTGCTAGTAGTAACAAGAAGCTACTAGTAACAAAGGGCATCGCTACTAGTTACTAGTAGCAAGGACGCTACTAGATTCAGCTCCTATGACACATCATCCGAGCAGACGCACAAGATGGCAAACATCCTTCTGTATGTCTCGGAAGGGGACTTAACTTTGGAATGGCTCGTCTGCTGGCACAAAAGCAGCTAGGTAGGGACCGAATGAAACAATATCTAAGGCATCAAGAAAGACCATGGACAACAAGGCAGACAATCGTTTGCAGCAGAGAGCTGTAGCTAGCAACGAGGAACTACGAGGAGCTTTAACCAAAACATACTTACCGGTTTGCCAAACCTCGACACACTGATCCGCATTTCCGGAACCTGCGGGAAATGACACTTTTAAAGCAGGTTATGTTGATGATCTGATGTCCTAAACATACTGTTCATCAGGCCGGGAATGTACTGTATTACACCGTATCAAGATGTTGTAGATGCACGGAAAACTTTAGCGCAACTAGATTAGATTGATCAATTAGGATTTGGTCAAACGCTCTTGCTGGCAAAGTTGGTGCTGTCCTGGCACATGAAAATGTTGAGCACATCGGCTTCGTATTCGTCAAAGACTAATGCGTGTCGTTCTAAACTCAACACAGGCCCCATCAACAAGGTGTCAGTTGCGACAAACCCGCTGCGAGACTTCAGTGGCAAAACCGAAATAAATAAGGGAACATAGACCATGCACCATTCATCTAGCAAGGGGTTCAGGAACTTTGTGCAGATCCGAACGGCTCCGTGTTTGATCAGGAATATGGACAAATGCCCGGAAGCTAGTCACAGAAATCCAACGCAAAAACGCTAGTCAGGTCGCTTCCTGGCAACGCCTAAGGATGAGGTTGTCCTTTGCTGGATCCCGAAGGGGTCCAGCAACCCCTCAGCCACCCACATGCGCTCCATGAGGTTGTCTGTGCGCGTCGCCTGGTTGGGATGAGGTTGTCCCGCGTGGCATGAACGCATCCAGCTGATATGCTTATACCAGTCTTTTTCTTCATTGTTTGTTTTTCTTTTTTTGGGGGGGCCAAAGTAATCCCTCACCAACTTGAGGTTGGGAGCAGGGACAGTCTCTCAAATCTTCCTGATGATCAAATAGCCCGCAATCCTTGCGCAAATGAACCATACTAATACTAGTCGGCCGTTTGCTGCAAACAGATTCCTTCACCCGAAAAAGGCTCTTTCTAGATCACTGCTTGTCTCTGGACCTCTGGAAGGGCCTCTGGTCTCTCAGGAGCTGCTCCGGTCCCTGGGGCGTCCCGCCGTTTCTGGCTTGTACATCAAATAGCGACCGCAAGTCCTTAGACCGGTGTGGGGGCCTGTGTGTTGGGGGGGTTGTGGTAGGTTCCGCGCGCATTCTGCCGTAGCATGTGCCAAAAACGCTGGCGCTTTTTCCCGCAGAAATGATGGGTGCGGGTTGGTGGACCTGAAAATGCACAAACCCTCGTTGGTTGATGTTGGTTGACCTGCCTGGTAGTCCATTCTGTTCATGTTGATGAGGTCAGCTAAGATCACATGTTGACCCATAGCCAGATCATGTTATCGTTGGAATGTATTGGATAAAAGAACATCAACCAAAAGAAAGAGGCGGACTTTCCCCTCCAGGTCATGCTGTGGAGCCACCCCCGCTTCAATAACTGAACACTTAACAATGGACAGCTGAAATGGACATGACTCTCCAGCGTCCATTGTTAAGTGACGTTGGAGGTCGCTCTCGCTCTGTTTGCTCGGGAGTGGTGGCTCGAAATCTGGGCTGCAGCGCTGCAACAAGTTTGCGCAAAGCTCAGCGTTTTGCTGGTTGAAGTCGTCGCAAAGCGTCTGTCCGCCGGCCGAAACTCGGCAACCAATCATCGCGCTTCGCAAAGTTGTCATCTTCGCATGGAACATATATAATACGTACTTTGTTGGAGGCCATCGCTAATTAATAATTAGTAGGTTGGAGGCCATCACTACTAGGGTGGAGGCCATCGCTAGTAGCGTGGGGTGTCGCAGGCTCCTCTGGGTGTCGCATGTCTTGTCGTTCCAAAAGTCCTCCGAACCGAGGAACTCGGTCTAGTCTTGTGTTCCCACCCCGGTCTGGGACCGTTTCGCGCGTTTGGACCCCCCCACCAGGCATATACCCCAATGCAAATAGTGGATCACCGAAAAGGGGATAAAAAGGGCACGTCCTTCCAAGCTTGAAAAGATCTTAAAGCTCAACAAGCGCTCCCGAACAGTCTTCCAACAAGTTTTTCTGGGGAGTGTGAAGTGCTGGACCATCCCTCTCGCTCTGAACAGTGGAGGATGCTCAATAAGCCTATCAGGCCCCCTATGGCCCCCTTCTCTTGAGTGGGTATAGCCTTAACTTGTCTGAGTCTCACGGGCATTCAGAACCCTTTTGGACTTCCAGGCTATGCCCGAATGGGCCTTGAAGATGTCCAAGATAACACCAGGTGGGCAAATCTTGAACCTCTGCGGCGAGCGCACGTAGTGGGAACCCTCCAGATGGACAAGCCATGATAAGCCTAAGCCTATGAGCAGCATGAAACAGCATGCGGGAACATGCAAGTACCTGATGATGAGAAGTTTTGTCTGCAAGTCCCTGATGTTTGGATGTTTGTGAGCTGCCTATAGGTCTTGCCCCATTCACCCCCAAAATGGTGGATGAAAACAGCTTCATGCATGTTCACTGACTCCAATCGTCCAGTCTGAGACTCTGATTGGCTTCATGAATGTCTCTGAAGGATCCTTTCAAAAATGCCCTTCACCAACACCGGGGGCATCAGGCTTGCAAAGCTCACAGAGGAACTTCACGACCTTCACCTCACAGGCCGACGCAACATGGAGAGCACATGTCAGGGCTGGATAAGATAAGGGGGACCCAAGTCCAACTGCACCAAAATGCGATTCAGGGCGATCAGGGAGTTTGTGGTTTGTTTCTTCTTGAGAGTGCATGTCAGAAATGATGCAACTTGCAGTCACCACGTGTTGTTATGATTCTGCTTTCAGTCCAAATCCGTGCCTTCTGCTCCAACAAGTTCTGGTTCGGGTCTGTGATCACCTGCCAAGATTGCCGGGCTTGTCTGCAGTCTTGATTATCTGCAGCAATAAAAATATCGATCTGACATGGAACCACATCGGAGATCCATCGCAGTGTCTCCGCGTTCTTCCTGCTACACTTGCTTGATATGATGTGTATATATATATACACCTAGCCGTTGAAAGGTACTAGTACCACACCTCTGTTGAAACATCTTGGGAAACCCTAACCGCTTGACTTCTTTGTGGTCTTACGATGCTTCTTTCAGGGTTAGGAACCCTCGAAACACCGCTACCCTCCAGCACCAGCAACCCCTCCCGCCCTACAAATCTCTCCTCTTGGTGTGTTTGGACAGTCCACACCCCAGCTCATCCCCTTAACTGCAGGGGTCCGGGTGGTGGCCTGCCTGCCCGCCGGTCCGCCTAGCACCTGCGCAGAGCCACTAGACCCCGACCACACCGGCCCTCATCACCTGATCGAGCTCCTGTTGAAGCCACGACAACAACAAGTTGGGCACATCTTTGATGTAGGGCCTCACAGAACGAGGAGAAAGCGCTCCAAACACGTGACGTATTCCCAACTCAATGGAAACTTGTGCAAACTGATGCTGGTCGTGCTGCAAGGCAAACAAGCTCTAAAGCAAACGTTTCCTGATCTGGCTTCTTTAATACTCACTGGACAAGAAAGGACATAAAGCACCCTAAGTTGATGTTCAACCATGTATGAAGATGCAGAATGATGCAGAGTGCTATATAACTATAGCCACATATCATATGCAAGCATATGCATGAGTCATAAGCTGACCAGTCACCAAACACAACATCCACCTGCAACAAATTGTCTCCATCTCAAATGGTCGCCACCCCCCTAGCCCCGAGATGTCCCACCGTTTCACCGTTTCATCTGTGACGGCGAGCCCTGTGTCAAGTTCCAGGCCCGACCATTGCTGCAATGCGTGCATAAGGAGCAAGGAGATGAAGCCTGACGTGACCAAACAGTCCACATCGGGGGGGACATCGACCAATGACCGGGGCTTCGATGTGCAAAGGTTCATGAGAAGATTGCATGATTTGCATGGAATATTGCAACCTGTGGATCACGACCCATCAGAAGATGATTGGCTCAACGAATGGCTGCCAAGAAGTGCTAGGCTCGCTAGGCTCCAAGCTGTTTGACCTTATGTGCCTCAGCTCAACGAGAATTGGTCTTTCCGGATCAACATTCCGCTTCGCGATCTACAAGGCCGACCATGAAAAACACATCTGAATCCTTTTGGTGCTTACCGTGAGCAAGAGGCCCCTCAAATAAACAATTTGGAAGTCGAGCCGAGTTCTTGCCATACTCCTTACTGTCTTACTAGGCGCTCTTGCCGGGCATGACCTCTCCTATAAACTGCTTGACGTCAAAAACTCTGCCATGGAAACATGCGAATCTCAGGAGCAAACGCCATAAAGATGAGCCTAAGAAACACGGGCTTTTGACGAACGCATGTCAACAAGTGGGTCGCATTTTGTAATCTAGCTCGCGGTGATTGGGAGATGCAGGCTTTTGCAATACCTAAGGAGGTATAGGGCAGGGGCAAAGGTCATAGGAGTGCGCCTGAAATGGTCCGCACCAACTTCGGTCAGAAGTTCTAAATAGTTCTGCGTTCCACATATGCGCAAGTGCAGAGAGTCTGTAGGGTTGCAGCCCGTTGTTGGACCTCCTGGCAACTCTCACAAAATGGCTTCTATAGATGATCAACTACTTTCCAGAAAGTCATGTCCCAAGGGCAGGAGGTCTTGAAATGATGCACTAATTTCGCTCAGCAGTTCTCAATAGTTCTGCGTTTTCCACCCTTGTCGTTTGTCCTTCCAACCTCCGCCTCCGCCTCCCCAAAACATTTGACCAACTTGCCCAACTGTCCCATGTTTCTGGAAGTGTCGGTAGTCATGGTACTTGTAAGAGTAGGCTTGCCGCATCACCGGCGAGGGGGGGTTCAAGTCCATTGAGATCACAGTGTCGTAGGTGAGCCTCAAGCTGGTCTGCCACAGCCCGGTGCCCAACAGGAACTCAAAGGTGACTTCCTCGTCCAGGTTCACCCCCAGGCTCTCATCAGCCTCATCCTCGTCATCCTTTTCTTCCGGTTCTTCCACGAAGAATGGCCCCCCATGATGACATCTTTTGAAGGCTTGCAGAACTTGGACACAAGCTTGCCCAAGCCATCCTTGTAGACAGCCGCCAGGCCGATGCAAGCGCAGGCCGCAGGGATCACAAGGCCTGAGCATGGCAGCACGCTGTCAAGCTCGAGCATGCTGCACCAACCACCGGCGACCCCCAGGGGCAGGAAGACCACCAAGTCTCCAGTGCTGAACCCCAGGTCACTGCAGTTCATCTCCGCCAACACCTGGAAAAAGCTGCGGCCCAGCACTACTCGCTTGTCGATTGCCTCCAAGTCCCTGGTGCTAGCTCGGTGGTCACAGGCCTCCAAAAGCTTGTCCGAGTTTTGCGTCAGCAGGGCACGCCAATCCGTCGCAGATCTCGAAATGGGTCACTCTTGTCCACTTTCACCTTGAAGAGCACCTTAATGAGTCTCTGAAAGTTGCCCATGTGCTGCGGACGGGGATCCCAACCAAAGCAAAAGAACCTCTGCAACCACTGATCTACGATCTTCAAGAGACTTTCCTCAAAGCCTCGTTGTCTCAGAGCAACGGTGACTGGGCAAAAATGTCGTTAGCTCCTCACCTGACGGGCCTGCTCTCGACTGCGTTGCTCCCCATGAGTTTCGTCGTCAATCTCGGGCTGCAGCAAGCGCTTCCAATAGAATTTCTCCAACATGCGGCAACAAATTTGAAGAGAAAAGGGTCAGATATGGTCAGACCACAGATCCTTGTCATGATCAAGGAACTTGTGCTTCTTATAGAGTGCAAGGTGTACCCGTCGAAGTTGATGGCGAGCACCGATGAAGGCGTAGTTGGGATGTTTCAGCTGAAAGTGGAGAGCTTCGCCTCCATAGACCTGGCCAATTGGGCCATATAACGCCAGGGCGCGACCGAGAGTATTTTCCACTGGCACCTCGTGAGGGCCTATCTCGTCTGTGCAGGCATCATGAAAACCGGAGACCAAATCTGCCAAGCAAAACTCATGAGCTTTGTTTTTCACCTCCCCTGAAGCAGCAGCAAAGCTCTGGGACCTTGAACTTCTGCTGCACCGCTCCGACCTGCCTCTTCTTTTGACTTACAGTGATCTCGATGGAGTCCAGTTTGCCCTTCGTTGTGCAAACCATGTTGTCCAAACACCTTCGCAGCTGGGTCTTCGGATTGTTTGTTGCCAACTTTGAATCGAGCAGAGATACAGTAGATTGAATCCCACCTTTGAATCCCAACAAAACATAAACGACGAACGTGAAAGAGCTTGAGCAGGAGATTTTGGAGCCATCACATGCCATCACCCCTCTTTGTCCCCTCAAGACGCTCCAGGACAGCTTCAGCTTGTTCCAAAGGAATCCTTCAAAACCCAAGCGGTAAGATATTTGGGCAAGCTTTGTAAACACAAATAAGGAGAATGACAACTCGAACAAACACGAGCAAACAGCAAACTCGTACCAAAAGTGATTGGGTTCAAAATTGGGTTCTTCTTCAATGCCATAATGAAACCTTGCTTCTTTGTGCTCCAACCTTTGGGGAGCTTCGTCCCTCTGAGTGACAAACATGGATACGAAAACGGTCGCTTCGGCTCTCTTCACCTCTCGTCCCCGTGATCTCAGCTCGCAGCTGCAAGTCTCTGACGGTTGCCTTTGCTGTTGAACTCGTGGAAAAACCTGACCATCGAGTTCTGTGCCATCAGAGCATGGTGCAGCTCCATAGAGAAACTTGATGCTTCCATCATCTTCTACCCAACTTGAAAACCTGCAGACCTGCCAGAAAGTGAGTGCTCCTTTCTCAACAGTTTGATGCAACCATCTTTAGCACAAAATTGTGGAAGCAAGACCTAGTGTGCGCCTGATATCGGTTGCCTATATTGTATATCAATATATCATTAATATATACATATATATATATAATATCAATATCATCCTACATGTACCTCCAACATGAGGGCCTACTGGGCTGAACATCGTTCGTGGTCGCTCTCTTCCACGCTGCTGAGGCCGCTGCTCTTTCACAATGTCATCCACCTGCCGGTCGTTCCGCTCGTCGTTCCGTCCCCGGCGCGAGCGGGCCGCCGTTGTTTCGGTTGTCGAACAGGCATGTCGCGGTTCCGCGTAAGTCGGACTCCTCAAGCATAGAGTAAGGATGTCTTTTTTGAATGGCAGGTGTGGCAGGTGTTCAGTTGATCCGTGATGCAAAATAGGAGGCTGGAGGGTGTTTTCTGGGTGGTTGGCGTCCTCTTTGGGAGGGAAACTGAACTCCTCAGCTGACCCAAAGGCACCATCCGAAAAGTATCAGAAACCATCTGACTTCATGAGCTATCAAGAAGAGTCTGCTTCCTGACACCTGTCACCAAAGCGTGGGCCATGCCCGGCCTGCTTCGCGCTTTCTGCTTTTGAGACCCGCATGAGGTACAAATCAAAATCCTCAGATCCAAGAATCCACTAGAGAACACAGGTCCTTCCCTAGGCCCTCCTCGATGATCAAATCTTGGGCTCGAGTTCGATTCGATCCCGCTATGGGAAGCCCGTGTCATAAAGAAGAGAGGTCATCACTTCATCGAATCAGCACAGCTCAGCACAACCATTCGTCAACAAGTGGCAGAAGCAGCGGCATCTTTAGGCTTCTCTTTCTCTTCAGGTGGTCTCTCAGGCTTTCCCTCCTCAATGCGATGGAGCTGACAAGTGCATACAAACACATCACCTATAAATCTAGGATTGAGGGAGTTGACGCAACAGAAGGTGTCGCCAAATGGAGGAGTTCGCGGAGAAGATCAGGCCAGGACTGTGTTTATCCAATCCTGCTGATCTCCAAAACGAGCACCAAACTCAAGCCCCCCTTCGAAGCCCAGTTCTTTCGGATCCCGCCCCGTGAACTCATCAACTCCACGTCGCTCACTGGCACAAAGCTCATGAAACACCACTCTGACACCCTCCACCGGTCCCTCCAACGCTCCCCCCCAAGCGGATCGTCTCACTGGCACGCCGCTCGACGCATGGATCCGCATAACAAGTAGCGCTGTCCTTCTCTCCATCGCCGGAGCTCGGCTCTATGGAGCTCTTGCCCGAGGTCAAGAGCACTGCGGGGATAATGTCCTCGCGGGAGCTCGGCATCAGCGCCCCACCCGCGATGCGGTTTGAAGGTCTCCGAGGTTCCACGGAAGTGGTGGGGAGGTGCCAAGAACGAGACTCCCTGGAATAATCGTGGAAGTGAAAAGTGGTTGGAATCGTGTGATGGCTCGGAGTGTGCAAGCCTATTAGTTGATTTGGAGGATCTCGGAAGTGATGAAGGGAGAAAAGGAGTGGCATGTTTTTGCATGTCTTTGAGTTGCTGTGTCCAGCAAACAATCTCAAGTGCGGCGCGCAGCGTTGCATGTGAAAGGCTCACGTGAGCTTTTGGCCACAGCCAGGACCTACTGGATACATTCACAGTTTCCCTATGGTATACTAACCACCCCCACTAAGCTGAAATCAGCTCAAATGGCTCATCAGCTGTGGTAGTATAATGCCTATATCAATGTTGCCACACTGCCATAAATCGGTGGATGAAACCTGCCTTCAGGTCCACCAAGTCTTCGTAGAACTTCTGCTGTTCTGAGTCCTGGGTCCCGAGTCCGACTCAATGGGCCAAGCTCATTAGATCAAAAGACACAATGTTCCACCGTGTCTTAAATTGATTTGTCTTGGTCTGCTCTTCAAGCAAGTGATGTACAATCAGCGTGACGAAGCATCACTTGAGGACCCCAGCAATTGCAATGAATCAACCCTGCAAACTAGCATGGACCCTGAAAATGGGCTCTTGGAAGAACCACTACGTCATACGACGTCCATCTATAATTCTCTATTTTCCTTTACAACCCAGTGGTTTTCAGGGCCCAAGTTAGCCACTGTTGGTCTTCAGGGAGGTCATTCTCAGTGGGAAAAGCGCTCTGCACCAGGAAAAAACCGTGGCCCGAACCCATGAGATCCCAGCCTCGAAGATCAAGACCTCCTCTTCTTCAGGCAAATCCTCCTTCGATGGCCGCACGAACAGAACGGAAGATTCCCATAATGTGAGGTTCTAAGGTCTTCTAAGGTCCTAGATGGTCCTAGGACCCTCACGTGTTCAAGAAATGGAGCCTGCTGCTTCAACGAACCACAGGTCTCCGACAGCGGGAGGGGCCGTCGACTGCCGATCTGTCGGCGCCGCGCCTTGGGCTTCTCACCCGCTCCTATTCTCGACCTCGGCTTCAGGCGAGTGGAGGTGGCTCCAACATCATAGTCCAAAGATACCCAAGACTCAAAGCCACATTCAGTTTTGCTCCTAGTTGTTAGTTTCTTGCTCCTAGTAGTATGGCCAGGAGCCCCGTTCGTAGCGTCCGATCGCTCCGTTCGTAGCGATGCCAGGAGCCCCTAGTAGCTTCTTGTTTTTATACAGAAAGGGTAGAATATCCTACTGCAAAAACTTTGCATACCTCTTGTGACAATGTCCAGGCTTGGTTGAACATGTTAGTCACCGGCCGAGAAAGTTGCTGACAACCACAGTTGACATCTACCATTCGACCACCAGCTAAGCAGCAAGTTAGCAACAAGACTTCCTGTCACATGCGTCTGGGTCAAAACCAAAAAGACCTTGGTTGACCTACCTGTAAGGTCAAGCTACATGGACGGGGCTCCAGGTTTTGACTCTCCACAAGAAGGTCGCTGCAGGCTAGGGCGCAAACACCTCCTGCTCCTCTTCGAGCGTCGGCATGGGCCTGAGATAGGCGGATCGATGTCAGTCAGCACAGCGGTGCGTGGCGCCAGTCACAGTGCACGGAGCCCTTCGCTCGGCATGGAACAAGCATCTCAAACCGGCAACAAGTACCAGCTTATTGGACTTTCCGTGGGGGCCAAAGCTTTTTGTGGGAGAGAAGGTCAAGCCATGATTGAGCAACAATGCCCATTTGATGCATTCAGCAGTCAAAACCCTGCACCGGTATCATGCACATCCTTCAGTCACTCCTCCCCACACCCAGCTCCATCCCTGGCAAACATCTGGGATGCCAGGCTGATTGAGATACTCCGACAAGGTCGTCAGTGTGGTCTGCGGGTGGTCGCCATTTCGAGCGTGCGGTGCATGGTGCACGTGTGGTGGTTCCCGGGTTCCCCTCATGACGTGGCACACCGGACAGGTATGACCCAGAAGAGCTGGGAATCGACTGCGAATCGTCATCTTTATGGCCCAATCTATCTCAATGTCCCCCTGTCTCTCTCTCTCTCTCTCGCTCTCTCCCCTTCACAACTGGCTTCAAGAATCTTCAAGAAAAATCATCCACAAAGCGCCGACTTCAGAGCCTCACCTGAACGGTGATGAAAGCAAAAACCAAAACATTCGCACAAAGAAATCTGACGCGCCTCTATCTTTTGCAAGGATTCCTTGAACTGAGTGTGCTTCTGTTCATTCTCAGCATCAACCTGCCAAACGGATGTCCAAGTGGCTGCCATGCAGCAGGACCACACACGTCTCACCTGTTTTAAGGCCCAGCCTGACCCTTGTCTACACGCAGGGCAGCATTGGTCTTCTCCTGAAAGTGCTGAGCAGGCCAAACACGATAGCTGATTGAGGTCCTTTTGGCCCCTACTCTCGCCAAGTTGATCTGAACTCTCTGCAAATGAGACCAGCAGGTGGGGCAATTATATATTATGTATACGTACTTCCCAATCCCACAGCACTGGGGCTTAAACACTCTTCAATAGCAATCTTGGCACCTGTTCCAGGAGCCGGCCGTGAGCATTGCGCAGCAAGCCAGCAGCTGCTGACTGGTAAGCCTCAGTGAACGGAAGATCCAGACTTGATCCCCAAAACAGGCAACAGGGTTGGATGGACCTGCGACAGGGCAGCTTTGGAGATTCAAAGAGTTCCTGCCCACCAGAATTGGGAGAGCAGGGCCGGAAGTTATTATTTGGACAAAAATCACCACAACCATCAATAGACAGTTGCGTACGAACGGGAAGATCTTTCGATCCCTGCCAAGGCACATTCACTGCGAGCTGTTGAAGCTGGTTCCGCATGCCCTGGAACACCCAACAGGGCACAAGTCGGTTGGATAACTTGAATGTGAACAGTGGAAAACCGAATCAAAACCATTGACAAAAAAAAGCACAACTATTGCAAAAGGAGCTGTCTAGCATCATCTACGGTGGTATAGTGTATATATACGTTCCACCGTTGGTGGCCACCCTGTCTGACCATGTGGATTGAATCTACTGTATAGGCTAGCTACTGCGCAAAAAGCGCATTGCTGAGTTTCAGGCGCTTGGATTCCTTGAGACTGATTCTTTGTGTGGCAGGGTGTTGGGTCTCACAAAAGGTTTCTACACCCGTTGTGACATGTGACAGGCCAGAACAGGCAGCTACAAGTGAGGGAGTGGAGGGCGACGCCCAGCACATTCCCATCTGCAGCAGCCTTGAGCTTCTCTCTGTCTCTCTCTCTCTCTCACTTGAAGGAACGCGGACGGAGCACCTGGGTCGACCATGTTCGATGCCTCATTCTGTGGAAATTGTGGCACTTGATACCAGTATATAAATAGTACGTCGCAAGTTTCCAGAAAATTAAGTTCTTACAGCGCTTCATGTGAGCACAGCCACCATGCTTCACCCCTTCGCAAGCGAGGAACCACCCGTCCTCCCAAATGAAGGTTCCCAAAACGTCACCCCATGTGCAACGTGTGGCCTCTTCAAGCATGCATTGCCTCTCAGGCCACTCCTGCTGTCTCTCGAGTGGACATAAGAGAGGATGCAAGTGATGGGACAGCAAGGCGGTCCTTCCCCAAGGCCTCTGCGTATGCCTTCTGCTTCGATGGGACCATGTTGAAGCCTTAGTGACTCAACCCGGTTCGCTCAACTAAGGGGGGTCAAACTTGTTCCAAATGAACATCCCAGAGAGAACCAGAAAATGTGCATCAGAACATTCTACATTCTACACTGCATCATCCACATCAGGACAGGCATTGCTGAGAGCTCCATCTTTTTGAGCAGTGGCTCCCGGCAGCTCACCGCATGCTTCTGCACCAGGGAGGAGATGATGGTGAAGTTCGTCACCAGCTGATCGCGAAATTGCATCAAAGGTGACACATTCCTTTTAAAGGAACCTTCCTGTGGCCCTCACTGTCTCTGGATACACGGTGCCCACAAGGTCAGCAAGGACTTATCCAAAAACACAAGTGAGACTACAAAACAATTTCAAGATGAGCCAAACCTAGCAAGCCTTACCTCAGCAGTTCGGGCAACATCATCAGTTCAACAAAATCCTCTACTCAGGCTGTATGTCTCTGACGCACACCTGTTCCTCCGGCGCTGAAATATCGCAAAGCCTAGGGCAGCACGGGCCATCAAAAAGCACCGGTGAACACCCCAATCCAAGAAGACTATCATCACTAAGTTGTCCAAAGTGACTAGAGCCAACCTCCAAAATGCGAGCGGAATTTGTGTGTATTTGAGAGGCCCTCCTGGCTCTCAATTAAATTCACCCTCTTCCTTAGAGGATCTCCCAGTTTCATGCACGGCCTATTTCAACTACTGTCCGACCAATTCTAAACCACAAACTCAGGCCATGGCTCTTTCAGCAACTCAAGCAATGGTGGCTTTGCCATTGGCACCTTGGAACAAAAAAGCTGAGCTTGGCACTCCATAAGGGTTGGCCAAACAAAACAACCCAAAAAAACAATGGCCAACGTCTCTTAGGGCGCTCGGCACTGCAGGAGTATGACCCTCCACTAAAAGGCACCCCCAGAAACAGTTGGCTGGAGGTAAACATGTTGGAGCAGCGGCAGGTTTTGAAGTTCACAGTAAGCACAAACTTGTGACGTTGCATATCTAAACCACATCAACTCCAACCTTCTACCGGTGAATCAGCACTGGTGGAGCGGGATTCGAGCCACCACGCGCACTCGATGAGGCAAAGCTCAGCACACATGCCTGGTGCTTGGCGTGAACGCGCTGGGGACGTCAGCCACACCACCCGGTGCCGCTGATCACTGTGCCATGCCAGGCATTGAATGACATTGACATGTTATGCCAGCTTTTGCAGTATGAAACCACTGCTTCACTGGTCACTATAGTCACTGGATGATGCAAATCACCCGACGCGGCAACCTTTCGAGGCGTGATCGTAGAAGATATGATCTGCCTCCTCACACTAAACGCCGGAGAGTATGCACTTGCCCTTTGCGGCAGGTGTCAGGGGTACTCCAAAATAACTTATTTCATACTATTTTGCGGCTTCTTCTTCTTCTCACCCGAGTGGACGCCTGCTGAGAACACCCAAGTGCTGCCGGGTGGCGAAACAAAAACCTTCTCCGATTCAGCTCGTTCCCCGCTGTGGTCTGGAAGGCCTGGCTCCGGACTGCGGGAGCTGGGAAGTTGTCACGGCCCCGCCGTCGCCCGAAGCAGGCCGCGGTTCCCACCGCCTTCACGATGGCTTTGGCCATAAGGGCTGCAAACCTCCAGTAGCACCGGTGCTTCCAGTGCTCAGGGAAAAGATCATATGCAAATATAGATGTACATCTGCTAGCTGCTGGCCCCCTAAACTTTTTGAAAAATCGACGCGTTTTGCTTCCAAATGATTAATCGTCACATGTTTGTGTTCCAAGATGTCCGTATTCTTGTCTTGGCTGCCAGCTTCTTGAAATGACATCCTTTGAGCACAATAGGAATCTCCAGGGGCCCCATCAAACATCTACAACGTCCTCTTTAATGTGGCAGGATGCTCCTGAAAAGGCCAGGTGTGTCCTGGTTTCAACGCTTCCATTGAATTGATGCACTTTGTCAACAAAAAATGGACAAATGCATGTCTTAAAGTTAAAGTTAAAACTTGTTTACAAAGGCAAGAAATCCCGTTGGGATTGAAACTTATTGACCATACCATTCCTAAACTAAACTGATAGGAATCGCAGTGGCTTGATGGAATTCTGAGCAAAACGAACCTACCTGAGGTCAAAATGAAAACATTCTTATTCATTGAATATGAAACTATGCGTTGATTAAAAATCTCTTAGATTCTCTTAGGACATGGACACCTTTGCTTTACACCTGAACTGCATCCCCCTTACCCTTACCCCAACAAAAACGTATTCAATCGGCTGGTTTTCCTCCCAAGTCTCTTTCATTGAGTTGGATTATCCTTCAAGTCCTTTCCACCATCATTTTCATTTGGACGTTCCTTCATTCTCAGAATCAAATGCTGTCTTCAACAATGTCTTCTCTGCAAACTGCAAACTGCTAAATGCTTTCCCCTGCAAAAAGTTGAGGTAACATTACCGTAAGACTGTAAGACACCTGAATCATTGCTAGAAACCTGTGTGGAACGATGCTTGTTCTTAGCGGAGTTGATATGGATTTTAGGCGTGTCCAAGTCAAAGATCCTGCTTTGTCTACATTGGGCACCTAGAAAGTTTCTTGAAAAACAGGTTGTCATCGTCGACACGAAAGTTTGCATGCGCAGTCCTTGTCCAAACACCCATTTCCGGCTTGCAGGACCCGATCCCTGTGACAGGGACACGTCTCAATCTTAGGATGGCCTAGGTTCAAATAGTCAAAAAGGTTATATAGTTAAGCAACCAAACACAGGTGTCTGACAACTATGTTCAATTCTTATGATCAATTGCGCCGGCGTTTCCACCAAGGTTCATTTCAACGTTGCAAGGCGGTCATAGGATCGCACAGGATTTTTCTTACATGTCCTGGAAATCTCTGAGCACCTGAAACCCTACCTCCCAAACACATATATCTAGGAAGAAGCCACTGCTCCACTGCCCTTCCACCCTGCATGCTTAGCTGCTCCTTGCTGCTGCAGGGGTTCAAAAAAACAGAAGCTAGACATTGAAAGTCAAGGTGATGAGTGGAGACCTGAGAGCAAGGACACGTGACAAACAGTTCAAAACGTTTTTTTTCCTGTTGCAGGTTGCAGGTGATCTCCCCATCACTTCGGAACAATTTTCACATGTAGGTGACAACGAGTTCCTCCGCATCCCCACCGTGCCAATAATGGTTACACGGATTTTTGCGTGCATGGAACTCATGCCAGCACGAGTGCGTGACCCTTTCATTGATAATATTCCAGCATCTGCAAAATGCATTGGGTTCCACACTGTTGCAATTTGGGCAAGTCTCGATTGCCCAATTTGGCAACAGCTTGTCTTTCACCAAAAGGTGAACAACATTCTCATCCGAAGCCGCCGGATCCTTCAGGAGTCCTTGCACAGCGCGCAGCAACTTTTGGTATTCTGTTCGTGCCAACGGAGCAGGTAGATCACGGGGGCCTCTCACGTACGGCGCCTTCTTCCACGTAGACGTAGCCGGTTTCATGGCAATGACAAGAACTGGGGGACAATTGAAAGGAAGTGGTAGACAAGCCAGGAACCCGACCACAAGCCTGGGAGACAAATGAAAAGAAGCGGGAGACAAATGAAAGGAAGTGGGACAAGCCAGCCGGGAACCCGACCACAAGCACGCAGCCTGGGAGACAAATGAAAAGAACTGGGAGACAAATGAAAAGAAGTGGGAGACACGCCAGCCGCCTTTCTTCGAGCCATGGAAGTTGTGGAAGTTGGGGCCGCTGCTATCATGACATTGTTTGTTCGAGGTCCATGTGCAAACACACACACACACACTCACACTCAAACTGTGTCATATACTCGCGCACACGCACACACACAGTATTTCACGGAGCCTTAGCCAGGATTTTGCTCGTTGTTGGGGCGTTGCGTCATAGTATGTAACTGTGACCTCCGGCTCTAGAAAAAACCATGGCACGTTGCCCGTCAAAATGCGCCCGGCCCTTCACACATCAGGGGAGGTTTAGGCGCAATGATACTACAGTAATCCAATCCAACAACTTACTTTTGATACTTTGAACGGCAAGCTGTTACAGAAAGAAACTCCATATGTATGTGGTTTCCATGCACATGCCAGACTCCCGCATGAACTTACCTAGAGATACCTAGAGCGAAAGCGTAGGTACAGGCACTTTCTGGATTGAAGATTGAAGATTCCACTGAACGTCCTGACACAATCTGCAATCTTCAATCCAGAAAGTATACGTACTCATGAGGTCTGGACCCCCCTTTTGTCTCCAAAACATAGCCTCAAAATCAGGCACCCTAAAACAGCCAGAAATCGCAGCGACCATTGTTTTTGTATGTTTTGCTAAGTTCAGCCTTTTTGGGAGGAGTACCATGTATAATCATGTATACATATCTCTATAATGTCTGACTGCCAATTGGTAATCCCCCCCGGATTAATGTCTACATCGGCGTTCGTTCTTTTAAAGTTAGTTTATATATATATACACACACCTACGGTACCTCAGGTTCACCACAATGATGATACTCCTAAAATACTCCAAAAAGCTATTTTCGGGGTGCATATGTCAAACACGTGTCTACCTCCAAAGCAACCTCCATTTCCAGAGGTTGCCGTTTCGTTTGGCGATCTTTCTGAGTCCGAGCACTCATCGTAGGTCGCATTCAGCTTGCCTGAGTGAGAGTCATTGGCCGAATCAAAGTCGTGTGCCTGAGATGGCCCGCAATGGACAGCCTAAGAGCGATGGCCTCCAACCTACTAGCGATGGATTGGTGTCTAACATTGTCTAACGTCCTTCGCATTTAGTTGGACCGTTCGATCTCCATAGACTTGGTCACTCCTCATGCTCCAACCCTCATTGAAGCTAGCACAAGAAGGCCATTGCGACCAACCGTAGTGCTTGGCCTACTTGGGCATTGGGGCCGGCCCACCAAAATTCGTGAGCAAGTGAGATAGACTGCCAACTAAACCTCAAATTCATGAGAACCCAAACAGCTTCGGAAGCAACAAGTACATCAGAGCACCGGCTGGGATCTGACTATCTAGGCATCAGACTGCAAACCTTGCTGACGGCATTCAACTCCTGGCCGCTCGAAGAGTTGAGTCCAGGATTTGCCCGGGTGCAGTTATAGTGTGTATATATATATATATATATGGACTCCCATGGGTTCCCCGTTATGCAAACCATGGACTTATTTATATACCAGAATCTCACCACCAGAATCAGGTGAAGCGGACAAATTTGAGGTTACTTCGGCAAGCTTCGGCCTTCCTTCACCCTGACGAGCTGGGGCCAAACCATAGCAAACCAAATATTGTAAACATCTTGTGGAAGGCTTACCTACCATGGCTTCCCAAAGTTTAGTCGGGCCCTCTTTCTGCAGTACTCTTAATCAATTTACCCCCCACATGAAGAACTGTTTCAATCCAAATGTGTTTTGTATGTCTCTCCCTATCTCTCTCTCTCTCTCTCTCTCCCCCCTGCACCGCTCAGCCCACACACACACCCATCTTCATCTTTGCTTTCCTTGAGCTTCAAGGTGTTGCCAGCTGCTTCCAAGATGCAGTCCGTGAGCTCCTTAGTGCTCCGTACAGTTTGCCGTGGTGCTTTCGTGCAGGTTTGAGTTGTTCTTTCGATGATCGTCCTGGGTCTCCACACAGACACGTACTTGGAAGCGTCAACCCCATCCTCAGCCGAGCTCCGGGAATGCTGAAGGACACTATGATTTTAGTGATGGTTGAATTCCCGTCCTCTATCTATCTATCGATCTATCTATCTATCAATCCATCCATCCAATCCAATCCAAAATCCAAACCAAACCAATCCATCTATCTATCTATCGGTGAATCTATCTATCTATCTATCGTGTCTAGCTAACTTTCGGTCTGCGTGGGCTTGGCTCTCTCGGAGGTGGCTTGTTCTGAAAACGGCCACTTGCATGGGGATGTGGGTCAGTTTGCCAACATCCATTGTGCGAAACGCAACACAAAAGAAACAGAATGACTTGGATTTGAGGCTTATGGTTTGGGATTGGGGTTTCGCTGTCACCCAAGGCCCCCCAAGACTTGCTTTTTCTCAGCGTGGCTAAACTGCACCTGCCATGTTCAGCGTGTCTTGAAGGACAAGGTATCACTGAATTTTGATGCTCTTCTTGCAGTAATCGCACTTAGAGCCCAGTGCTTTCCACGAAGAGCATTGGCATGCATGCAAAATCTATGATACATTGTGGCACAACACAGATGTGCCACTAAGCTCCGGGAGCACACAGTGGTGACCTGTCTTCTGACATCTCCAAGGACGTCTTACTGGATGCAGTGAGGTCCGTTCTTGCCATCGCTTGTCCGAGGGCTTGCCCATGCTGCGGGGACCGCATAAAACAAAGTCTCCATTCCATCAGCGCGAAAACAGGTGCCATGGATGAATGATCTCTTGGTATTTCTTGGTGCTCTGTCAACATCAGTCCCTCGTGTCCAACCATCAAAGAGTTTGTTCACGTCAGGATGCCCTCATGTGCGAGATCTGCGAGATGCTTGTTATCATTACATTTGCCATGGCATTGGTGGCTACTGGTTGGTGGCCCCATTAGCAGCGCTACAGCGTAGCATCAGGCCCAATGAAAGACTAGGACTCCTATGGCCATCATCGAGCGATTGGCTGGCTTTGATCTAGAATGGGTGGAAGAAGCTGGTGGCATCCTCTGTTAGCCAACACCCTAAGTGAAGGAGCACCATATAACCCACCTACCTTAAATGATGCAAGAGTGTAGCGGTAGTGACCCACATGCTGGTTGAACGTACTGTACCGTGGTGTCTCGTTGATCGGGCATTTGGGGCCCAGGATTCTTCTTCTGCTGGTGCAGATGCCCCTTTGTGTCCCTATGCCACAAATGCCCGAACGCCATTTGGCGGGCAACGTGTTGGTCGCCGAGTGATTGCATGAACAACCCCTCAGGTACTTGCGAGATTTCAGATATTGTGGCAATGATGTTATACAGTTCGCAATGGTTTACACAAAGTCTTGCTGAAGTCTGTTCAAGCCGTCCATCTGAGGGGGTTGTGCGGGGGGGTTGTGCAAATCTGGCGACATTCGCGGCAATCAAAGCCTACCAGGAATACAATGAGCAACAGCAACGGATGGTTTCAAACTCACCCTGCTACGATACCCCAACCTCCTAATAAACACCTGCATCAACTCATGTTAACAGTACGAAGCAAGGCATCGAGGCATCGTAAGCCACACACCCGCCGAACCCCGCCGATATCAAGCGACAGGGCCCACAGGGGCCCTGAGGATCCCTGAGGGCCGAGCACCACCTTTGGAAGAAAACGGCAATCGCGAAATCAAACCATCAAAGGACTCACCGTGAACCAATTGAAGGGCGACGTGCTTGGGAGCATTCCGACATATTCCGACCTTAATGTCAGGGCAACTCCCCAAAAGTCTCCCCAGTCTTCCCAAAGACTTGGCAATGAGATGGGTAGGTTAGGTATATAGATTCAAATCAGGGTCGCCTCATTTGGAGAAAAATCAATCATTCATCATTCTGAGACACGCAAAGGCGCTCATGTCACCAACTCCTTTTTCGCTCACCGTCTCTCCTGGCCCGCTGCCCTGTATCCCTGCAACACCTTGCGTGCTCAGGGAGCGTCGGATTCATTGTGCTTGCTTCCGGGTCCAGCGACGAACGGGTTGGCAGTTGGGTATCCCTGAAAAGGTCCTAGTAGCCTTCTTTGCTACTATACAATTTTAGTTATATAGATTCTATTTAGCTTATTGTTTCTACTAGCTTCTTGTTCCTAGTAGTAAGGCCCTTGTTCCTAGTACCGATGCCAGGAGCCCCTAGTAGCGTCCTCGCTCCCCTGAAACAAATTGAGTGGGTTTTGTGGATCGGGTGCTCAAACGACACATTGAGTTGGAGTCCTCTTCCGGGCTTTCCCTTGACTCTTTGGGAATGCACTGCAAAACTGTGCGGGGTTTTACGTGAAAGTCAACTACTCAGCAAGTCGCTTCACTTGGAATAACTTACGAATTGCTGAACCATGGCTATCAAAACCATCAAAGATTAATCATTATTCTATGACATTCAGCGACACCCACATTCACTGCAGGGCTCGCCTGCATTCTGGAGTCAATGACCCGAATCTGAGAAATCGCTCAGCTGACACGGTCACTGAGACCCATCCCTGCCGAACGCACCAAACTTTACGATCACCTTCACCCCGAGTCTCATTGAGGTTTCTGATCGTGGAAGAATATATGTAATCGTGTAAGCCAGAGCTTCCAGGGTTGGACCTTCTGTGCTTAGACTGTCTACACCATGTAAGCACTGCACATGGTCTTGACATGTTGAGACTGCTGGAATCGTAAACTGGTCAGGCCTCATTTCAGCATAGGAGCCCCTGAGCGTACCTCTGAGCTGTAGCACCGCGTCCGTGCCACGCCGTTGTCGGAGTCCGACCCTCCACAACGGAAAAAAGAACATCCAAGGAGTGGACGGACGTGGTTCCTGAAACCCGCGTCCGAAACCACGAGTGATCAAAGGGAAGGACCAATGACAAGCAGCATCGTGTGCTGCATTTGTCAAGAACCATGGAACTGGTGGTTGCTGGGTGCGTGCTCAAGAGATCTCTAAGAGAAAGCGGAATTGGTCGTGGAGTCAGTGGCTCGGGCTCGGTCACAACTCCATGCATTCGAAGTTGCAACTGCGAAATCGCAAGCGATGTCCGCAATGCCCATGGCATCGCAGCACAACGTGAGGGCGTCACCATGATTTAAACCCTATGTTCTCTCGGGTCAAAATGGGTCAAAGGGGTTAGCAAGCACCTGGAAGCATGTAACAATGTTTTGGTGGAATATACTGCTCCCAGTTGCCTTAACAATAATTAGGTCCTACAGGGCAGCCACTGGTTTTCACCACCTTGGAGATTCAGCGATTTGGACTGGCACCGATGTTCATTGTAATAACAATCGCTCCACAGCCTTGCGAGGCACAGGAAGACGCCCAACAACCAAAGCCGAACCGAGCAAGTCATGGGTTGCTTGATGGCTAGGGCAGTGTGTGCGGGCTCATGTGCACAGTGTGCTCCGGAAAGACTGGCAAAACAACTAGAAGGCTCGACATGTTTTTCAGGGTCTGTTGTGAAAGCAGGGAGGCCCTCAGGCAGTTTCTTCTCCGAGAACAGTATCAATGAATAGACACAGACTTCAATCCACCGGATTTGGGGGGACTACCCAAGATACTACACATAACAGCATCAAAGGCTGCCCCGTGCACCGAACTTGCGGGAACTCAGGGGTCTCACATTGACATTGGTACAAGCCCATGGCGTTGTCTTTGTAAAGCTCGACTTTGCAAGCTTGCTGGGCCGAAATCTGCGGCAAAACTTGAGTTCACCCTGGCATCATCTGAAATCACTGATCATAACTTGATATAACATCATAACTTGTATTATTTCTTCTCGGGTATGATCTTGTTGCTTTCATGGGTCTCAACATGATGGGTCAAGTTTCGATGAATTGGGATCGAAGGCTCTGAGCATCAACTATCAACGATCGCGAGCTCAAGATTCTCTGGTCACTCAATGGCCCTCCTTTATCACGAGTAACGTTGTCTTGGTCTGTGTTCCCTAAAGAGCTAGAAAAGATAATCTTAATGTGAATCCCCTGCCAAATCCTAACACCCCAAACTACTCTCCTGAGCACGGTGTCAACCAAAAAAACATCTGAGCTGCCAGACTGCCACTTCGAGCTTTTGCCACCCACCCAGTCCGAGTCGTCAGTCTGCCGGTTGCGCGCGCACACACACACACACCGTCTTCCGGTCTTCATGTCACAAGTTTACCTCGCGATGTCCGGCGATGTCCGAGTTGGGCCACCGAACGATGTCCTTCATCACGGCGTCCAGCTCCACTTCGCCCTTGAAGAGCTTCAGCCTGGTGCGAAGGAAGCGACGGACGATGGGGACGGTCGGTCGCGCGCGAGGCAAAACGAGATGGTTGGACAGTCAGTGGTGGAGGTTGAATGAGGTTGGAAGACTGTTTGGAAGATGTTTGGAAGTGGGGTGCAAGGATATGCGATGATCTACCGTGGATGTCGCAAATTCCACTGGCCAAATGAGTTTCAGGCGGCATGGCAGGAATACGCCATAACCCAGGAACATCACTTGTATTGTAGGAACATGTAGGAAAATATCCCTGGTGCCACATGTTGAGACACACAGCCTAGTGCAGCAGCCGCGCTTCACACGAAGTGCGGAACATGGTGCACTTCGGGGTTGTTTGCCGCCCCACTTTCGGTGGTGTCCGACCGCAAACCTCGAAACCTGAAAACCTGCGTCCCGTCAAACGCCAAAACAATTAATCCATGGCTCCGCTCTTGAGCAAGCAAGAGCAAGCGCACAGAAGAACCAACAAGGAAGAAGGGCTTCGAAGATTCGACTCTAAATTTGGTGGTTGATCTCAATTCCTTCTTCCCGAAACGCAACTCTTCGCAAAAGTTAATCTTTACATTTCGCGAATCTTTCGCAATGTTTAATTAACTTTCGCGGGATGACAGCTGTATAATTATGCTATAGCAGTCTTCTTTGTTTGGTATCCGTAAACCTATCTTTCGCAGATCTTTTGCAAAAGAGCATCTTGAACTCAATCAACTTTCACGAAAGACATAAGAGGCTCCAAATGAACCTAGGCCACTACCTAGGCCTCGTGGTGACCTTTTGATCAACTACCATAGAAGATTCAAGTCTTCCAGCTCAATTCCATAAAATGGAAACTGCAATAAACTTCCAGACAATCCGCTCTGCTTTCCGTTTGATGGCCGTACGGAAACATGTGGGCCAATTGAAACTCAAGGTTGCGTGCCCTTACATGTCCGGGCGATCGCATCAGAGGCTGTGTTGAAACTCACATCTTGCATTAACTTGCAGGTCACCGCGGGGCGCTTTCACCCAGCAGAAGAAGCTGCGAACGGCGTTGTTCCTGACTTAGTCAGTGTGTATAGCATCGTCCGTCTCAAGGCCATCAAGTTTCCTACACATCCTACACTACACTGTTCGGCAGTGGGGCACATGCACATGCAAAAGAAATCAAATGTCTGCTAGCACCTCCGTGTGTTTGCACCTCCACGGGCAGCACGAGCAACAATGGTTTGGATGCTCTCTTGATGTTTGCCAACTCTTTTCACGCACCTCGAATTCGGGCTAGCACCCCCTCCGGCCTGCGTCCAAGAGAAAGGGTCTTCCACGGTCTGTGTTGGCAGCATTGGACCAATCGGTCATGTCCGTGTCAGTATCACCGGTCTCGTGGCACATTGGTCCACACTTCTCGGGCTGACTGCTAGGGATAGACATGCTGCACTGAAGAGCAGCATGCATATCATAGAATTCTACAGTATATACCTGGACCTTCTGGACCTTCTACGGGTGTGTTTTTTTAATGCCGTTTGGCGAAACATCACAAATTTCAGTCGTTTGCCGTCAAAAACGCCGTTTCATTTCAAAAGTGACGTTTCGATGTTTTTACAGAGGTTGCCAAATTAGCAGTTGGCAAAAGTCGCCGTTTCAAAACCTTGACTTACCATAGAAAACATGTCAATGCAAAAAGTGCTTCAGTGCAAAATAGTTGGTGTTTGTTTGAAAAAGCAGTTTTGATTGAAAAGGCAGAAAAAATGCATACTTATGAAGACCCAGGTATAAGCATGTCATCACCGCAGCTGGAAAGCCCTGCAATCTCACCAAACCTCTCAAAGCCTCTGTCGTGCTGCGGAAGACTTGCAAACTCAGAGATCGACAACCTCACCGAGCGGAAGTCATTCATCCCTTCCCGAGCAGGCCAACCAAAGGGCTTTACGCGCTTCAGGACCTGCTGGGCCACCCGCACATCGTAAAAGGTCACAAGAACCAGGTTCGTACAGGGTGCGAAGGACATGTCCAACCGGGCCACATCATGGTCCTTGAAGAGCTCCGCAGCTTGTGCAAAGGTTGTTGGGCACTTATCTAGGTGAAACTGAATTGCCAGGGTGTTTGAAACCTGTGGGCGAGGTGCAAAGCTGGCCATGACTCCTCTCCTTTCTACCACAGCTCACCGGGGAACGTGGTGTCGACACGTTGGCCTCAAAAATACGTGCAGTCTTGAGCCAAACGCACAGTCAAGCGGTATGCAACGTAGGCAGCAAAATATCGTCGGCTATCCTCGCTGAGGTCCATGCTTCCGGCACGAGTTTCAGTGAGATTCGTTTCTCATGCATCACTTCGTTTCATGAAAACCAGACTCACCCCACGTGTGTTCTGCGCCGTTCACATCCACTACCAGGGGGGCAGTGGCAGTGGCCTGCCACCGCAGAAAGCCGGGCCTGTTCTGGAAGCGAGTTACTCTGGCAATGCTCTTGTCCCGGTTCCTCGAGCCGCCCACGGCCGTGGTCCGACGTGCACTGGGAGAAGTCCTTCTCATCTGATCTCTCAATGTCTGTGGAAAGAACCGTTGATACCTCTCAGTTTATCTCAGTTCCCATTTGGACACAACAGTCAGGCCTGTATCGCAATGGGATGTTGCCGGCATGGAAGTGATATGAGACCTTTGTAAGAGGAGATCGTGTTTTTTTCCATGACTTTCTAGCCAGCCTAGCTGTCAGAAAGGTCCGGATGAAAAAGGGCCTAAATCCGGATCTTTGAGGGGTCCTTCCATCAGCTACCAGCGAAGTAGGGTGGCAGGGTTTGGTTCTCTCTTGAAGCCTTCGGGTCGATGACCAAACATCCTTCACCACCGAGCGAGTCGCTTTTCGCCCAGTGGCCCGGAGAGCTGGGATCCTTTGGCCTCGCGGGAGCTGGGTGTGTTTTCGCTCACAAAGGTGGGCCACTCGGCCATTCACTACTCAATTCATGGTGGCCTTTTGGGGTGCAATTGAAAGGATTCATACGACAAACACCTCAACTCATCTCCACTCCTTCAATGGAAGCTCATCGCGGCCCCTGCTGTCCATCCCAAGTCCCAAAGTACTGTGGGTGATGGGCGATCAGTGGGAGGGTGTGGCACACCCTAGCATGGGCATTGGGGCGAGTATGGGCATGATGTTTCATGTGCGGATGTTTCAGCTCGTGTCCACCCGCCACCTTCGTCTCTCGATTCTGCTTCCGCCTCAGTAACATCGGCTGATCATCAGTTTTCAATTCAATCAGCAAGCGTCGTACAACTTCAAATCTTTTGGGCTCGAGCAGTTCAATTCGTGCGAGTTCATCTCGCCTCGGCCGCTAGCAGCTCTGAAACACATCCAATGATGCAACAGCAACTGCAACGTCCTCCTATATGATTTCTCCTCTTGTACAACAGGAAACCACTGCTAAGTTCTCAAGAGCAGCCATGAATTCTGCATCTATTTTGAGATGAATTCTGCTGAAGACGTTCCTCTCAACTTGTGTATACCTCATGTTGGGCCGAGAGGCTCATCATCCGCATATTTCTGCTTGGCTTCTTCTAACCTCAGCGCTCCCCCACTTATATCCGGGTGGGTGAAAGACTGCCATGACCTATTGCTAGGCTATGACGCGGATATTCCCCCAATGTAGCGGTTCGAAATCCAAAATCTAAAGGCAAAAGCAACTTCAAAAAATAACATGTTTTTTTTGGGGAGGGGCTTTTGCCTTTAGGTTTTGGTTTTAAACAAAACTAACTGTATATTATCATATCATTGTATATCAGGTTTCACACAAAGCCAGTCATGTCATGTCATATCCATTTCTGGCACTACACCACTACACCATGATAACTTGTGGGGAACTTGAGATCTTGCTGCCGAGATGAAGCGGAGATTGGCGCGGTTCGCGCTGAGAGTCGGGCAGTTTTGCCTTGGGATCCTCCTTCGCAGGCTCCTGTCTGCCCACGTCGAATTCCAGAAATACAAAACCAGAGAGGGGGTCATAGCAGATTTGATCCACAACAAAGACACGGCCAGCGTCCTCAATGGAGAGGCCCTGCAATCTCTGGTCGGCAAAGGTTTAGGAGGCATGCACTCATGGACGGTGAACACAACACTGAAAATAAAAAGACAGTTCCCTAGTGAGGAAGATCCGGTGTGTCCAACTTCTAAGGTCAGAATCCAACGCCAAATATAAGAAGTGTTTCTCTAGGGATCCCAGAATGGCTGGCAACTTGGAACCCATGCTTGCTTCAGGTCACTTCAATGCCTGCGTAATTTTCAGCTTAGCCACGGCCTTTGCTTCTGCCTTTGGTTTTGCATCTTTGCTCTTGTCTGCCGCCTGCGCGCTTTTGCGCAAGATGTCGGAGACATACCAATACCAACATAACTGGCTTGTGTTGCCTGTTGTTACCTCCAGCTACCTTGCACACCCCGGACTCGTTCCATGCTCGTGCATGCTCGTTCCAGCACGCCAGGAACCAAACAACTGCACGGTGCAAAACACCCTTTGTGCCACAAAAGTCCAAGTAGTCCTCAACAGCCATCTAGCATCATCTAACCCGGACCTCCGGTGGCAGTCGCCACAGCAGCACCGGAAAGGTCTTGTGGCCACGCCTTTGCCTTCTCTGCTGGTTCCTTTTTGGGCTCGGCCTGGTGGGTTTTAGATCGGATGTGGTGCTCCATGATGATGGTATATGACGGTGCACTTTGCCCCAGCCCACTTCGTTTGACAGGCGGTAGTTTCTTGACCTGTGCGAACCATTCGACATTTTTGACATGGAAGCAGGACCAACTGAGCCAGCCCCCCCCCCTAAAGTTCGGTCCCCACCTTGGCGCTACCCACTTTGCCCATTCCTAGCCCTCGGAATGATCTTGGGCTTGTCTTGAAGCAAATTGGGTATCGTGTGCACTTGGGTTCAGTGGTCTCTCCACCATTTACCGCATGTTCCATCAAGCAGCTCACACAACATGCTTGCCCGCTGCTTGTCACATTCCAGTGCCAGTGCTGATGTTGCATGCTTTGCGAGGTGTTCGTATTAGGGCTGCTAGGTCACAGTCAGATGGAGCCCTACATCGTGTCGCTTACATGGTCCTCGAGCCAAATCTCGTCCGCGGGGACCGCAAATGGTCAGGCAAGGAACTTGAAGCTTGTAGCCAAAAAGATCCAAAAACGCAGTTCTATGATTCTATGACATACCAGGCATTTTGTATCCAAGGTCGAACACACCTAACAGCCAGGTGCCTCTCAGTTTCCTCAGCTGAATGAACCCATGGCAAGTGCAACAGTTGCACAGAGAGATCTCAATTGTATCATCCATTGAATATGGATATCATATGGCATGGTTTCATGAGCCAGGAGGCGCAGATTCTGTTCATGGTTTCATCTACCAAAAAAAAGAGCAGGCGGGTGACCTGCTGAGCCCAACCCTGCCATATCAACGACTAATCTTTTAAAATGTCATCGATCGTCTTGATAGAGATCCAAGAAATTGTGCTGTTGTGGGTTTCCCAGCATCACTTCATCGCTTTTCAAACCCCCAACATCTCGTGCCACTCAACATTAAAAACAATCACATTCGGGTCAAATTCGTTATGACCCACTGAATGTCGAAGCTGGTCCAATTCAACGTTTATCATGACTCATTCAGCTACAATTCCATTCCATCCGCACCAGCATCCATCACCTCGCCACCGCCATCCAAACGCACCGTCGTGGCGCCGCTTTTTGGCCCGTCGTCTCTACCAGCGGCTTGAAAGCCTCCGGCGTCCACCACACGGGGCCCTCCACATAGCCCTGCGGCGCGCCCACAGCCTCGGACCTGGTTCTGGACGTCTCCCGGTTCGTACACTCTCTTTCTGCCACAAGGGCTTCTGGTGGAAGGAATTGTTGTAGATCTTTTTTTGATTGTTCTTGCTGGTGCGTTTGTTTGCTTCCCTACTGTGGGGCTGCAACACTCATGTCGTTTTGTTGCGGGAAGGCGTTGGAAAGGACATGAACTGACAAATTTTTAAATAGGGCGCATTATGTAAACGTTATGTTGACTTCCGAGGCATGGTTCATAAAGCTGTCTGTATATGTCACACTTCGTGCTATGCTGCTATGCCATAGCTGGCTCTTTCCCCATGTTCGATCCACTGCGCAAGTGGGGAGGAGCTCCTCATCAGAAACCTATTTGGTTAGTAGCATGGGTGGGGGGTTCCTTTCAAGCAACTTATGTCTGACCCCTCGGCGCCTAGAGTCTAAAACGTGGCAAGGGTATGAAAAGGTATGCTCAGTCGTCCTTGATAGCCAGCTCTTGCAAACACAAAGCTGTCAAGTAGAACCACATTGAGCTACCCAAGTGACTGTAGGGCTCAACTTTGCCAAAAACGGGCCGGGACAAATCCACATACATAGATGACATGATGTTGCATGAATTTACATGGCTTGTCGTGATTTACCATCTCCTGTGAACATCAAAGAATGGGGTTCCTCCCCAAATCGCTCCATGGATCCATGAAACCCAATCCACCAAATGCTTTTACTTAGAGGGTGTGAGTGTCGATGGCGCAAACATGAAGCCGGGTTCGTGTTCCTTGGAGATCCAACAGGGGTGCGTCTCGAAATAGGGGCGCCCCAAACTCTGGGTCAAACAGCAGTAAACTCAAAATACTTCAAAGAAAACCTCTTGGTTGGCCTCCAGGCCCGCCATCATTTTAGCCACAGGGCCCTCAAAACAAACAACATGTTCTCAGGAACCATCGTTGGGGATCAGTGCTATCTGGGATGTCTTGGTTTACCAGCTGGTGAGTTGCCCAAATTGCCCGGGACACGTGTTGCTTCAGCCCCTGCTCCAGACGTGGGGCTGCTCCTTCTTGATCAAGTAGACCACTTCCTAACTTGCGCGAGGCATGAGAGCCAAAGAGCTCTACATAATTCAAAAATCAAAACCCGACACAAAACCAAGAATAGCCAAAGCAACGGAGTGGTTGTTTCTGGTGACCCCGGACCCCTTAACAATTACATTGCTCTTCCAAAGAGGGTTTGGCAAATGAAACTCCTTGTCAGGGTCTACTTTGGATTAATAAGCCACCCCGGAAAAGAGCAAAACTCGGGAACTTCTTGGTACATCCAGCCCAAGCGTTGTGTCTGTGGCCTAAAGCATTTCTCCCGGGTGCTTTTTGCTGAACAGCACGTAGTCCCCAGCTCCAAGCGTCATTTCTGATGCTTTCGCCCGCAAACTGCGCCAGGGCCGGCCGTGCACGGGCCGCCGCCAATGCCAGCTGCAGGTTGCCACGGTGATGAGAACCAAGCCTGAAAAGGAGAGATAAACGGCTTGACATCTTTGGATTCCCCAGTTGCACTCTTAACTCATCGTCTAATATTGTCTACCCGATCGACCCGGTCTCCGGATTCATGGATTTCTACTGGCAGGTTCTCTGGACTTCTGGGAAGCTTGCCCGAATCAGAAGAAAGAAAGATCCAGCACCCTGCTGGAAGTGGTTCAACCCAAAATCTGAAAACATCTGAAAACATTCCAAATTCTCCCCATCCCCTCCCCCTCCCCACGCTCTTGCGTAGGATTCAACGAGCAACTGCTCGAAGGCCCAGGGATTCACCATCACTGCAGCTCGAGCAAACCTGGGGCAAACGAACGCCCTCCGACCGGCCTCCTCCCACGGAGAGTTCTCAGGTAACAGGTTACCACTGGTTGCGTGAGCTGGCAGCTATACAGTTGGTCTGGGTTTTGCCTGAATCCCTCCCACTTGATGCTAAGTTCCATGTGCCTTGAACTTTCCTCAGCCGGCCCAACTGATGTGGATGAGGAGTCCGACCCAAGGTTGAACATCGAACCATATCAGAAACATGAACGGAACGAGCTTCCTAGCAGCTAGCTCATTTTCGGGAGGCCATCGCCATTACGGTGGAGGCCATCACTATTAGTTTGGAGGCCATGGCTATTAGGTTGGGTCTTTTTACTGACCCACGCTACTAGGAACAAGTGCATCGCTTCTAGTAACAAGTGCCTTACTAGTAGTAACAAGAAGCTATTAGAAACAAGCCCACACGTTGCACCCCAATCCGACCACAGCGACACCAATTACGTCCCAGCTCAAGCAACTCTCCTCGCTGTCGCAATCGTGAGTCCACGTAATGCACTGCATGTGAGGCCTCAAAATGAGGGGAAATATGATATGTATCTCTCTCTCTCTCTCTCTGTGATATACTTATTCTCTGAACATAAAATACGTATATACAATATATAGATAGATATATAGAAATATCAGCAACTTGGGAAGCAAAAGTCTTCCCAATCTTCTGGGTACACAACGGCCATTCTCTCAGTTTGCTCATGATGATCAAAATTCGACAGATGAAGTGGTGCAAGTCCAGTTCGTTGCAATTATATTGCATTGATGAAGGCCATTTGCATTGATGCGTCCATGTATAGTTATGTATAGTTAGCCTTGCTCCTTACAATCGATATCTCAACTATTTTATTTCATGCACCTTCAACATCTTTGAAGATCATTTCCACTGAGCACAACAAGGTACATTCCTGCTGCGCAATTCTGTCAATCGAGTAGGTGTTCATCCCACATGCTAAGATGCCGCGTCTCATGGCTAACTCTTGCGAGAGCTCTTCCAAAGCCTCCCACCCAGATCCAACACCGGCCTTCTGCACAGCGGTGAGTGCTGCCTCGGCGTCGGAGTGCCAGCCAGCTGCGTAGCGCAGCACCTCACCGTTCTGCTGCAGGGCACACAGCAGGAAATCCTGGGATGCTGGGTGTTCGTACTGCACAGGGGCGGCAAAGGCTAGAACAAGGTTGTTTGAAATAAGACACAACCGCCTGGCCAAATGCCCAAGGAAACTTACAGTACGAGCAGTTGGCCAGATTTGGATTGTGTGGTGTGGACATGTGTCTACTGTTTTTACAACACGTTACATGTACATGTTGATTGGGTGGCATCCCCACTAGCAATGACATGCAGCTCTCCCACTGCACTATTTCAGGCTTCACCGCGCCAGTTGTTGGAAAGAAGGTCCAAAGGATAATGTCTGGAAGACCTCTCTCGGAATAGGCATGAGAGAAGGCCGCTTCGAATCATCTTTCAGCCCCTCATAGGGCTGTCTCAGAACATGACTGTTCCAATCCCCAGGATTGAAGCAAATCTAGGGCATTCGGACGAGAGGATGACACAGGACAGCTCATGAGAAGGCACACCCCGAGAGAAGAAAAACCATCCGGTGCACATGGGCAATTCTGCCGAGGAACTCGAGAGTCCTTCAGCTCTTTGGCCAAATAGACCCAGGCTCCAGGGAAGGTCCGAAGCAGCTCCAAGGCAAAAGGTTGATCCTGCCGAAGCTCCTGAGAATAAAACCTTTTCAACCGTTTGCAGCAACCCAGGTCTGCATCTTTCTTTGCATCTCGCGCCAGTCAGTGCGAAGTGATTGCGGCGAAACATTCTGTTTCAATGCCCTTAAGATCCGTTTTGTATGAACACAACGCGAAACTGAAAAGAAAAGAGTGTGGAGTGTGGTGGAGTGTGGCTACCCAGTGTCTGCATTGGATGCAAAACTAGTCTCATTGTTACCATTTATTACCTTTAACTGCTTTTAAGCGCTGCGTTGCCAGGCCTAGCACAGGTCTTAAATAAACATCATCAACCTCTGCTTTGGACCACCTCACCAAACCATTTACAGTAATTACATAAATGTAGAACAGAACAAAAGTGTTGAAAGCAATGAGTCAACTATATACCCTCATGTGACTCATATGCCCCCGATATCCTCCATCCTCCTGCACCCCTGCGAGGTCCTGGCTAAGTCCACCTGCCGCCTTCACTGAGATCCGCAGTGCAGCCACCACGACGTCCCGGTCGCGCCGCACGGTCTCAGCAGCGTGCTCTAAGGCCAAGGGGCAATCGCGCACCGCCGTCAGAACCACGTCACCTGTACGCGGGGTGTGCGCGCGCGGAACGCGGTGCTGCATGGAGAGCAAAGATTGGCATCACTCACTGACGTGAAGATGGGCCTCTGACACCTCTATATAATATCCTGGAGTATGCGCTTTAAAACAAGGCATACACTACAAAAGTGCGGGCCCAGGCTGAACGAAACTCACACACGATCACAGATCATCGTCTTCTTCCTCCTTCTCCTCTTCTGACTTCGTCCTGCTGTTTCTTCAGGATCGCTGGGTTGTCAGCGCTACACCTGTTGTAAGTATACATAATATGTGTCCCTAAACGGCTGCCTCAACCGGGAAACCCCTTCTCAGCTCCAGCAGAACTTGGCCCCCAACGGTCCGCCCGCAGCGTCATCTGCGCATGGCGCAGAGCCAAGCCGTTGCGCTTGACAGCCTCCAGGACGATGGCCTGGTCCCAGAGATGGGCTGAGCCAGCGCGTGTCTCTCTCTAGACGGTTGCACACAGTGAATTATAACATAATACACCCCCGAAAACTAGCGTGGAAAACCCCCTGTTTGTAGTGGACAATGATCTTCCTTACGGGGCCATTCTCCACTTCCATGTTAGTTTCAGGGAGTGTATGTGTTTAAATACCTTTAGTGACCTTGATTGATTGGGTCATCTACCCTATAAAGTTGATGGCATGCTCCCGCGCAATTCGCAGAATTCGGTGGCACACGTGCCTTCTCGCCACGAAGCGCCCATGAGGCCTGGTTATGGGAGAAGGTTCGACGCTGGAAATCTCAACCAGCACCACCCTGAAGGGTGGTGATTGGATGGAAACTCCACGTGGTCAAGGAGCTATGAGTCTATAGGCCCTATAGGCCTGACGCATTCTTTTTCCTGGATGCCAGTCACAAGTATGGAGGAAATCCCATGATTGCACAAGTTTTGCTGGCTGTTTGAAGGTATACAGTAATTATCATGAGTATACATGTATGGATGCAGACAAGGATGTCTCGAAGCTGAGAATCCATCTAAAGCAGCTTCATCCCATCACCCCAGGGCCACCAAAGCACCAAAAAGGCACAAAAGCCTTTGACAGCATCTCATCTTGCGGGTGCGTGCTGTGCCATGGGCCCAAAACGAACCGCGAACAGCTGAAACATTTCCTTTTGGAAAACCACCCACAAAATCCTAGCTCTGCATTCCTTGATATTGACCAACTGGGCATGCGCGACAGGTCGTGGGTCGTGATTTCTCGCCAAGGGCTCGCCCCCTCAGCCAGGCCACATGTTCTAAGGCTCGCCCCTGGCTGGCTCGCACAGCCGCGAGCACCAGCGGAAAGTCATTTCGGGCACCTGGCGTTCCAAGGGGAACGTGGTCGCAACATCATGGGAGGCCTCCAAAAATAGAAGGACCCAAAGCAAGAATGGAATATAAACGATAATTCCTCGGTCTGCCTCAACAAAGTATTTGGAAGACCAACTTTGGATTTGGTGTCCAAAAACCTTGACATGACATGATTGTGTGGTTCTCAAGCATCATAGTGACTGTTCCTGATGAGGGCTGGGGGTGTTGCCTACAATAGGCCCATGCAAGATGGAAAATCGAAATCACTGGAAGCAAGCAGAATGGCCTAAGGTGGCATAGTACAAAAAACAATATAGTGCAGCCTAGCACAACCATGCACAACCCTAGTCACTCATTCAGTTCATCTAAGACTTGCTTCCGGGCCTTCATCCAAATCCTGTAGCTCTACTTCACCACGCTCGATCTCGTCCAGGAGTCCTGACACGGCCCACGAGCTGGGGCGCCAAGGCCACTGTTCACGAGCTTTCTGGGCTTTCACGGGTGGGACTTCCAGGGCCTCTTTTCCAGAACTCATCTGTCAAAACGAGGTGTTTCTCTCAAGACATGAATGCATTGCATACCACCTTCAGTGAAGTCCAATGAACTGCCCCACGATGAATCCATCAGACCAGTGAACTTTCTCACGGGGCTCAATGGATGGATTGCAAAAGTTCAGGATCACAAGGTCTCCCTGGTGCCTCCAGGGCCCGATCCCTGTCGAACAGAATCCGATTTCTGGAGGGTCAGTCAGGCCGCGCATGTGGAGGTTCAGGACATTGCCAGGTATAGGAAAGGGCAAGTACATGTTAATTATTTGATAGACACATCCCTGGCGTAAGTTCTTGGATTAAGACGATATAAGAAGATTAAAGCCGCTGGAGCAGTCTGCTACAATCCCTATGGCCCGTCTGCAGGCAGTTATGGATATCAAAGCGGTCCTGCCCATACCGGCAGGGAGCGCACCAAAAGGAGCTGCGGCGGCCCATCACACAGGAGGTCGGCAAGCAAATCATCGTCCTGGCCCACCTGGAGATTTGAGAAGTTTGGGGTGGGTTCAACAGTGTCTATGCGGACCTAGGACATCATGGCCTAACAAAAGTACAAGGTCCCCGGGATACCCACCGACCTCGAGCCGGGAGCAGAATGGAAAAAGAGGCAAGCCCAAGAAGCAAGCCCCAAGGCCTTGCCACTGGAAAAGCGGGTGAAAGACATGGTGAAAACATGTGAAAATTGAAGGTGACACTACCCTATTTCCATGATGTTCCTGGTGCACTGGTATGCGTGCAAAATGGTACGAAGATGCAATTAGTGATGCAATAATACGCAATATGTCAATATATGTGCCAATGGGTGAAGGTTTAGCTTCTTGTTACTACTAGTAAGGCACTTGTTCCTAGTAGCGATGCACTTGTTCCTAGTAGCGATGCACT
>CAXAMN010005258.1:67944-101106 GCA_963970005.1 Durusdinium trenchii | reverse complement strand
CTAGTAGCGATGCACTTGTTCCTAGTAGCGATGCACTTGTTCCTAGTGGCGATGCACTTGTTCCTACTGTACCCTTTCGACTTCCGCTCACCTGGCCGTTCACAGCCACCAGCTTCTGCATCTGCAATTTCGTGCCCTCCAGCCGTTCCACGCGCTCCTGCCGGTCTCTGGGAGCATGAGCACCCGGTCTCTGTGTGTGGAGAGGAGTGCCGCTGGTAGCAGTCTGTGTGAGATGAGAAGCTTGCCAATGGTTCCTGCATTCTGGCATCTTCGACCGACAGTGTCGCACTACGCCAAGTCTTACAGAAAATGCGGATGCGGAGTCATGCGACCCTACTTGGAACATGCAACCCTCCGTGAGAAATCACCCGAATTCGATGCTTCCAAGGGCTTTTCAGTTGAGTTGTCCTTAGCGGTCCTTAATGGCTCGGATTGGGGTGCTCATAGCGGTGTTCGCCAACTTGCACACTTCCAAGCCGGTCATGGCCTCGGCGCCATCTGGAGCAGTCGCGGAAGAATCTGAGCTTATCAGCTTATCACTGGGTGTTATCAGTGATATATATATATATATATATTTAGCAATATGTTCTGGAAAGAGTCTAACCTGCACCGCCCCAAAAAGTGCTCAAAGGAAAATGCATGACTTTGGTCGCATGATGTCGCAAGCAAACCTACATACTTGCATATCTACATACATGATCATACATGATGCAGAAGGGACCCTGTGGTCACAGACATTTTTCGTTGACGCTCCAGCCATCCATAAGTGGCCACCGAATCTCCTCGAGTGAAAACCGCCGTCCGGTGCCGCCCTCCTGGCCCTCCTCGCTCCGAGGACAACCGTGGTGCCAGGGTACTGCGAGGATCTTCAAATTCACCAAGCCGTCCACCAACCTGCCGGAACCAAAAGCACCGAATCGCCAGGGCTTTGAGTTTTTGAGAAAGAATCCTAAGTGGGTCAAAGTGGGCAGGGTGATGCAGGAAGACATTGGAAGATGCAACGAGGGAATGAAATTCCTTATGGTCCCAATTGATATCATTTCAATCTGGTCAGCCACCATGACTTTCCAAAGCTGTCCTTGCCTAGTCTTGGAGGGTTTCAACTCCGAGATGGCTACCTCGGGCTCGCCGCCCATGTTGGTCTCTTGGTCATCCAGGTCATCGAAGTCGAAATACCTTGGAGCTAAGAGGCAACTGGTGGTGATGGTGGGGTGTATGATCCACTCCCAAGCAGGTGAAATGAGAACAATTCGGGACTGAAAACGCAAAGACCTAGCAACACCGGCCCAAACCACCAGTTTGTTGAGTGATGTCATAGCAAAAAAATACCCTTACTAAACATGATGACGCTGTCCCTGTCGGATCCTGTCGGGGCACAAGGACGCACCCTGTGACCAAAGCATCGCATCCTGCGCCTCGCCATGTTCCAGCGCCAGCTGAGCACCTCAAAGGACCGACTAATGCGATGGCATTGGGTCTATCCGGGTCTACCAGTAACCAGTGGATGATGATGGTTTGTAAAGGCCTTGTTCAACGATATAGTGATCATTGTTTACTGTAACAGATGCACCCAAAAGGACCCTACCTGGCAGCTATAATTAGTCTATAGTCTCCATCGGTCGCCTGGGATGCCGCTGGACCAATCCGATCGGTCCGGCCAGACCGCACACCCCCCGGGCTCGGGCCATGTCCCGTACCAACGACCGAAGACCCATCAAAGAGGTCGGTGGGCTGCTTCGAGGTACACTTGCTTTACTCCAAGCCTCAAAAAAGCCCCAACTACCAGTGGCCCACGGACTAACGAGGACAGTTCTCTTTCCAACCACCCCGCCACCGGCTCTACTCACCTCCCATGCGCCAGGCGTCACACTTGGCAGCCAGCGTTGCAGCTCTCAAAGCTTTGCAATCTCTTCCCGAAGATCTCCAGCGTTTCTGTCACCGAAGCCATCGGGAGCAGCAGATCTTTTCGGGGGACGTCTTCAACCAGCGGCGGTGCGTGCTGAAGAAGATGGTGATCAACTTTGAATGTGATTGCGGTTGGATGTGTTTGCTTGGAAGTTTCAATCTTTGCAATCTTGCTTGTTGAGAATTAGACTGATGTTGAGTTGTATTGAGATGATGGGATTTGGGTTGCTTGTGGTTGCTTCATGTATATAATTAGGTTCCTGTGGACAAGATTCATCCCGTAAAGGGTCCCTCCTGAGCCTTGTCCGTTTGACACTTCATGCATGTCATGTACTGCAACCTCACTTAGGAGCCAACGATGCCAAAGTTCGAACATAGCAGGTTGACGTCAGCACTCTGAGCTCTGCCTGACCGATGGGACCGCGGTGCTCACATGCGTTGACTTGGAGGGTCACGCATGGTGCTCACATGCTTGATCTTCGCCACATCCCAAGGCTCGAAGGGGCCAACACGTCTGCTCATTATCCAGCAGATTCAACAAATCCAACTGCCGCCTTTCCCGTTCCCGGATCTATTTTTGACCGTCCAGCATCAACGCCATCGGTTGGCTGCATGCCTTTGATGAAGCCTTTCTGTGAAACCAGCCTCCTCCAAACGACTTTTCTTTGGGGAGGGCTGCAGCCACTGGGCCACGGAAAATCAACACACATCACGTCTCAGACAACCTCAAACAGAAACATACCTAGTAAAGGTTGTATATGTCAAAAATGCGTCTACACTTATTGGTGAGCAAAAGCCCTCCATGGGCTCTTGGTTTACTCTCACCTAGATGTAGTCCGAGATCAACTGCTGCGTGTCACGGTCAAATGTGTCACTTGCCATGGGCTCGAGCACCTTAGGCATGTTTCTGGCTACGCCTAGGCAGCCAAGGTCTGCGCTCTTAGGATTTGCCCGGCTTTCCGCCGTTGCAAATGGAAGCCCTGCTCCTTCCATCGCTTGGTCAAGATCTCCTCCCACTCCTGGTGCTCAAGCTGAGCGGAGCAGCCAGGCTGCCAGAACACACATTCTGTCACAAAGAGGGTGTGGCTGTTAGGGCTGAGGCGCATCTGGAGGATGGACACCCTGAAAATCGGCTCTCGATTAAGCTCCATGAGTTGGTGAGTGAAATTGATTCCTTCAACTCTTCTGCGAGAAGTTTCTTTGCGAAACCGTCGTGGTGCTAGCCGCGTTCGGCTAAAAAACATCCTGTTTGATCCCGGACAAAGACCACCAGCCCAATGGCCACCCCTAACAAAGGATGCCTGCTTAAGCTCGCCAGTCGTATAGGGCAATGCTTCCTGAGCTGCAACATGCTACAACCCAGACAAAGTCCTGGTGAAACTGGTCAAAGAGTCAACATCATCATCCGCAACACCTCTGCACGTATCAATTGCTCTTGATCTCCCAGGGGGTTCGCCTTGAACAACCACCCGTGAACATTGAAAAGGAGTGAGGGTTCTGAATATGTTTTAATAGCTGAATTCCATTTCTCAAAATTTCTCACTAACAAATGCCACTCTGCCACACATGGCCAGCAGGAAGTCCAGTTCCCACAAATACAGAAAAGAGAACCAATATATCTATATATATATATATAAAGGCAAGGTAGATTCTTGGATTGTATGGCAACTTGACTTGACGAATCCCAAACAATCCAAAATGACATCCCCCAAACCTGTCTAAGACTGTATAGTTGACCCTCCCCAAGCCCTTCCCACCGCGCCAGTGGAGAACAGTGGCTGTGTTGTTCTCCATGGCCGCATCGACCACCACGCGGTTCAAACGTTGGCCCTCGCTGGCGTAGCGCAGCGCACGGCCATTTTGCTGGACTGCCGCCAGACACACATCCTGTGGGAGACGGGATGGGGCGGGATGGTGCAGGAATGGAAGAGCTGAGTTTTTTGGGGAAGTAGCTTAAGACCGGCATCACCTTCTTGACAATTACCTATCGAGGGCTTCAGCAGCACTCTAGAAGAATAGAAGGCATCTTGTTATTCTCTATATATGCTTCTCCTCTTCAACAGAGAGGGCCAACTGCACAGGCCCTGTGGATCACACACCTTTCATGCCTGGGAAACGATGGCCAGGACTGGGCTGAGAGCAATTATAAGGACTTGGCATGTTTCCTTGGGGGATGGGTCTTGCTCCAGCTCGTTCACCACCAAGTCAGTAGATCGTCCGGAAGTTCTGCGCCAAAGCCCAACACAACTACTATCTTCAAGGAAGCTTTGGTAGCACGCCACACCTCACGGCCACATACACCCCATGAAAAGGCATGTCCAACTGTATGCTGTACCACTGTATGCAAAATAACAACTGATGAATCTGGAGATCCTCGTTACATGCTCCAACCTTCACTGTCCGACCCTCTGCTTGCTTCCCAACCCAGCTCTCCTCATCATTCCTCAACTGCTCGGAGCAGTGTTGCAAGGCCTTGCCACTTTGCTTCACAGCAGCCAAGGCCTTGGAGACACACCCTGGTCACCCAAGTTCCAATTCCAGTCGAAAGTGAAGGTTCTTTCAATTTTCTTACATGCGCCAGTTGCTGCGCCTTGCTATGGATCACAGATGAGCACAGCATAGACGTCAGCAAGTTGAAACCACAACCGTGGTGTTATATCCTCTGTCGCTTCTGAGATCCCCGCCACTTCCTTGTCAGCAATGAGCGCCGTGGCCAAGCCTCGAGGCGAGCCAGTGGGCTCTCATGGAGTCGAATTCACAAATCAAGCGGCTGGGACCGGATAGGACTAGGTGGACAGAACAGCTTCTGCATGGACCACAAGAAACTAAAGGGTCACAGCTGGGAGGTTCACGGCTGCTAGGGGGGCATCACTCAAGAATGAAGTTGAACAATCCGAAGGTTGGGCGATAGTTCCACACCAAAACCCCGCTGGCCATCAAAACCAAAGAGCTCAGCACTTGCCCGTCACAGGATACAGCGGCCAGCACCACCTCCTCCCCGTGATCGGTGTGAGAGAGAAGGAAAGAGTTCAGAGTGAGCACTGTGGCCCACAAATGCCCACAAATACTTCAAACACTGGTCTGGCCTAGGGCCTAGGCAAATGTTGCTTTGGATTAGAACATCTCGACTTGGCGGGTGCCTCAATTCGCCACAAGACTATTGGGGCCTGCACTGCCATGTGATGAACCACCCAAACTACCATGATAGAGACACATTGCAAAGTCGGACAACTCCTTACAAACTCCTACTCAGTTTATCACCCTGTGAGCTTCGCCCTCCCATCTTCTCCTTGTCTCGCTGTAGCTCCTCGGAAGCAAACATCAAAGCACTTCCATCGGCCTGCACAGCCTTCAGAACCACCTGCCAGGGGTAGAAAACAACAACGTCGCACAGCCACAGCACTCTAAGGGCACAAAACATCAAGAACTGCCTCTTGGACAAAAGGCGCTTCCCGCACAAACAAACGAAAAACACACTAGAACCTGGCTGACACCACCTGAGACGTGTCAAATGAATACTTCCTCCGAAAGAGGGTGTCAGCCGAATTCTCACGCCACAAAAATCCACGTCTTGCCTCCTTGTCTTGCTTCAGCGGTGGGGCCGCATGAGCCAGTGCCCGCCCATCCCGCACGACGGCCGCCTGAACCTTGAGAGTTGCCAACAGCTTCAATAGCTTTCTACTCCGCTTGGGGTACCCTGAGTCACATATTGTGGAGCCACCAAGAAAGCGTGACAGTCACCAATTCACCAATCACACAGCTAGTTCCACAAACAACTTATGCAGCACCTGTCACCTGTCACCTGGCAGCTGCTTGTGCCGCTACAGCCTGACACCAGCATGGCTCTCTGCCATCCAAGCCGCCGTTTCCTTGGAATACGGATCGTCCATGACCTCTGCAATGACACCGTGAGACGCAGCTCAGTAGGGTTGGATGGGGCTACCTGGGCCCCTGGTGAAGCACCTTGTGAGCTTTGAATGGCTCTTGGTGAGGCTCCCTAGTGATTCATGGATCGTTAAACTGTTCAACAAGTGGTGGCCACTATGAAGAAGTCGTCCCAAACATAGGAGATGCTCGGGTTGTACAATTTTTCTTGATTTCGTTCAGAGCCCCAGTACCAAGGAGATCGATCGATTTTGGGCATTACGGATAGAAGGACACTCGCAAATGGCTGGTGCCCCTTCCTGCCGCGCCTGTGCGGCAACTTTCCCCCAGAGCTTGGGGATGATGTCGGGCTTCATCAATTCGGCAAAGTCCTGGAGGCATGACATCCATGCTAGGCAGCTTGGGCACACACTCAGCACGTCCAGGCAATTTGGATCAAGGCCCCTGGTCAAGTCTTGTATGTTCAAGGTGCTGACCGGCTGCATGGGGGGGAAATGTAGGGCGAAACTGATCCATCACCCCCAGAAAGACGAAACAATGAATCCACGTGAAACCCCCAACGGTCCTCTTCCACCTTCTCTTCAGCAGCCTGTGATGCCGTCTTCCCTTGTGGCGCTAGCCCCGGCGCTGCTAGCCCAATTGATGCCAGCGCTTGTGATGCCAGTCCCACTGATGTCGCCATCGCCAAACATCCAATTCAGTGGTTTGCTTTTGTTAGCTTCCTTCACATTGGACTGCCCCCAGCTGAAGTACAGATCTCGGGTTTTGCGGCCCAGGCTGAGAGATGCAAGAATGCCTTGAGGGCTGCAGACTCAAGTTTGGTTTGAACCTTGTTCTGCCAGCTTTCGAGGATGGTACAGTATCGGGTCTGTCTCACCTGTTGCTTGGACTCTGGCTTTGTCTTCTTCACAGGGGCTTGGCATGCTGTCCGTTTTTTCTGCAGCTGCCAACTTCACAACTCAGCCACTTCAAAGCCTAAAACATCCAAAGCATCATCTGGATGCCGCGGAATTTGTTGGCAAGTTCTCATCATGTTGCTCATCTCTAGTTCTAACAAAGCTGGTCCAAAAAACACGAACTGCATACTTGATTTCCTGGTTTCTGACATCACAAACCTGAGAGCTCGTTGATCAATCTGATGCTAGAAAACGCACATGCCTTTGTCCTTTAAGCTGCCCACTGCCCGTCTGAGAAAGCTACGTGTGAAACTGTAGATTGCACGAATGACCTAATGCCAACCGACTCCATGAGCACTAGCCTGCACAAGTAGCACATCCGGGCCCAAAAAAGCCAACATCAGTCAATGCGAGGCCGGTCTCATTGGAAGACCTGCGGCAATGACCGATGAGGAATTGGCAACTGCAGTGGGGACCATGTTCATGACCGTGTGCAGCTAATCACACATATGTGCCACGCTCAAAAGGTGACATGATGGCCACAAACCCTTGCCGTGCCTCTGCGCAACGATGGCGGCGAAAGCAGGCCCTCCCTGCAGTGAAGGAGAGTTGACCTGTGCCGATGGGCCAACAAAATGCCCGCAAATGCTTGCAATCATCTTAGGACGGTAGAGCGCGCAAGGGAACTTGGAGATGCTCACTACGTGGCCTGCCTATTTTCCTGCGCAGAACAAGTTTCATATGGTGTCATGTGAACAGGTCGGCCGCGAAGCTTGCACCCCCATAGACCAGGAAATGGTTCCAGTCTAGCACCCCAGCCAGCCAGCAGCATCACTGTTCGCGACATCGTTGTGCTCATGCAATCTAATGGGTGCCACCGGCGCAATCTGCATCATTCACCCGCACCACACGAGGGAAGCCACTCAGAGAGATGTCACCATGCACACTGCGCCAAAACACGTCCAGTTCAGGGGCGCCTGGCCGTGAGTGGGCCAGCTTGAACTCGGTCTTACCATCAGCAAGCTCGAACTCTTGTCCGGCAAAGCGGTATGCAAAGCAGCCTTCAAACTTGTGAATGAAGGGCTTGCTCTCAAATGACTCCTTTGCCATCTTGTACAGCTCCTGCTTGGTGCACTGATTCAAAAGATGTTCACCGAGTCCCTGGTGCCTCTTCACGATGATGTCCCTCAGCTCCTCCTCCTGCATGGCACCAAAATCGCAGCGAGGATCCTGCATCTGGATGTGGAAGCTGACTTGATCGCCTCCTGCAACAAGGCCCTCACGTTGCTTTACCTCATAGAGCTTTGCGTATGTCATGTGAATGAGCTTTCCCATCTGCTCCTTGCCTAAGTTGGATGCAAAGTACTCTTCCATACCTTGGCGCAGCTTTGGTATGGAGTCACTTGCAAAAGCATCTAAGGATCCCAGCCCAGGAGGATTCACACGAACTTTAGGCACGGATTGAAGCTCGGCTACATCTTCAATTCCTTCTTTCCATAATCTCTCCGAATCCGTAGCCATGTCGATGAGCTTCCCCTGCCCAGCTCAGGGCGTTCATCTTTGTCAGTGCCACAGACGGCTCAGGCAGACCAGTGCCAATCGAAGCAATGCACTCCACGATCTTGTCGTCATAGCCCTTGGATGCACATTGAATCTCGGTGGCGGTCTTCACGCCCAGCGCTGCAGGGCAGTTGGCAACAACACCACCATCAACCATCTCAGCAATATGGTTTATGATTTCATTCGTCCCATTTGGATTTCGCCGTTCGAACACAAATTTCACGGAGGCTGAGTCAAAGACAGTGGGAGCTGCTGTGGTCCACCGGGCTGCTAACCACAGATTCGCGTGACAGAAGCTTGTTAAACTGGTGGTGCCAAGAAACGGCATAGGATAGTTTCCAACAATGCAGGTCTCATCCGCCTGCACATCGAATGACACACAAAAGGCAAAAGGCGGCCCTTCTCCACGATAATGGGTGGTGCTTCGGGCTTCGCCATACAAACCCCGCAATACCTTCTCAAATTGCTGTGTATCGCACATAGCCCCGCCAGTCACCATTCGAAGTGCCTTTCGTAGTGGATGGGCCGAGAAGATGTCTTTCGCAACCTCTTCCAACAGTGCCTCCAGGCGTGTCAAAGGGATTTGCGACATAATCGCCAAGGCGATCAGACCACCTGCCGACGTTCCGATCACGATGTCGAACATTGATGTGAGGGTCAAGGGCTCAACACACATCTTCAAGATGCTTCAGAACCAGGACCTCAATGATTCCTCGGACGCCACCACCGTCAAGCGAGAGAAGACGGAGGCCATTGTCGCCGTGTCCGGATTGAAACTGCCCCTCAGACTTCAACTTGCAGAAGGGACAAACAATTTCTGTGTTCTCAGGGCCGAGGAGCATCATGCGGGTGATAACGCATCTTCGACAAAGGGCATGCCGGCAAAGGTCATGTTTGAGGCGGACCTGCTCTGAATCCACACGAAGGCAAAGCCAACAAATACCATCTGAAGAGTCTGCCTGGGCTCGCAGCTGCTTTTCCTCGAACTCACCTGCACAAGGAAATGCATTGAGGTAAGCCAGCCCATCCTGAGATACACAGTCAACAAACTCTTGCTCCAACTCAGCGAGGACCCGAGCAACGACGAAGGAAGGTTCAAAAGGTCCTCTCCAAGTGCATGGTTTCCTATCCTTCCACAGGCCAAACGAAACCGCTCTCTTGACAAGGTTCTGACTCGGTACAGGGAGCATTGCCGGATTCCGGTGCCAGTCCAGGTGACCTGTGCAAAGCTGTGTGCAGGGATAGGCCTTCCCATCATCATGGGGAAGATGGGCCGAGCAAGGCTCTTGGCCCTTCAAAAGGCTGATCACCCGCTCGCATGTCACACGAAATGTTTGCTTGGAAAACTCAAGGTCTGCTCCATCACGTCGAGCCTCAGCTGCCTGGCTGTATGCATACCACCGCAAGACTTGCCTCAGTGTCTCTTGAAACTGGTGAGGATCCATTGGCTGATCTTTGCGAGCTTTGGCAGTGAGCATGTCGAAGGCCCACGGCGCATTGTCTGCAGCATCTCTGGACAATACGCAATCTCTTGACACGAAATGCGCCAAGCTGCTGCAAACGCTGGCAGTGGGGGCAGGCCTTCCAAATTGAGTCACCATGGGCTTGAAGCTGAACCAAAACTCCCGCTCCGAATAGAGCACCCCCTGCTCTTGTCGAAAATCTTGCACTTCCTGAACCATTCGCACGAGCTCATCGTGGAACTCGTTGACACTGGCCTCGAAGAGATGGCGCTGGGTGCTGTGGGCAAGGCGCAAGACGCTGACACTGGAAAAAATCCCTTCCAATCCTTCGAGCAACCACTCCAATTCCTTGCTGACGTTGAATGTAGCACGGTCAGACTCTCCCACCCACTTGTTCTGCACGAGAATCAATGCGGGCTTCCAGGCCAAAGAAGCGACTGCTTGGTGCGCCTGTTTTGCAAATCGTCTGATTCGGTCCGCCCTCTCCGTCCTGCGTGGCTCCACCGTGTCAATGAAGACCACCACGTCTGAGAGAAGGTAAGCCAATGGCGGAAGACGTTCTTTGATGACTGCTTGTCGCCGAGCGGTGGTGTTGGCCAACTGCTCCTTCAAGGCATCCTCTGTGAGGCCAGCCATCCGGAGGACATTGAGCTTTCGCATGCCCACTTCCAGCAATGTCTTCGGCACTCGACCATCCTCACCCTCCAAGTCGAACAACAGAACAGGCTTTGAGCGACTGGAACCTGAATGAATGGCCCCTTTGTGCACGCAAACGTGTGCTGAAGTGGGCACATGCTGGTCGGGACTGGCCACCACTGGCAAGATTCCATCCCTCGACTGCAAGAAAGTGCTCGCAAGGAAGCTCTTACCAGCCCCTGTTGGCCCCAGCAACCAAATGACAGGCATTGGATCTGTGCTGGAAGTCTGAATCAGTCGGCACAGAACACTTGTCGGCACATGCATTCGGTCGAGATCTTCACTGAGAGGATCGACGTCGACCTTCAAAACCGTGGATTCCTCCAAGCCTGAGACATCTGTGCGGTTGACCCTGTCACTGAGACCATAGAAGTGAATGTGGTCCTCGTTGGGCTGCTGGGGGGGCCCTGCTTGGGACACTGCGCAATTTGCTGAGTAAGGTTCGTGAGGCGGCTTTGTCCGCCCCATCGTCGATCAAAGCATCGCAAAGGATATCGCGTGCTACATCCGAGAGGCTCGCCAAGTCTTTCACGTCGTAGTAGCGTAGCCGTGAGAATACGGCTTGGTGAGAACCAAGCCCATGCTCATGCAGTAATTCTTGAAGAGCTTCCATGGCACCAGAGGGAGTGAAGAAAAATGCAACAACTCCTGATGCGTGATAGGTTGCCTGCGCTGGCTGAGTTTGCCTGGCGTTTTTGGTTTTTGTGGAGGTTTAAATGTGGAATGCGAGCATTATGTGCAATTGGGACATACACATTTGCGTTCTTGTTTGCGCATTAGTTTGGTTTGGCATGCCGTGTCCGCTTTTCCGATTCAAGTGTCTGGGTGCGCTGCATCGGGGCAGGCTGTCTGACCGGGTGTTGATGTGGCGCATATAAAGTCAAACAAGCTGCTGGAGGTTGTCCTTCGATTTCATACACTTCTCTTCAGCTTTCACATGAAACGTTAAAAGGTCCCATCTCAGATGCCTAAAGCCTACAAATGCCTCAAGGAAACGGTGAGCACGTTGAGGCAAGCACCTCAGCGGTTGCACCAGCTCTGTCCTGAGGTGCTGTGAATGAAAACCGCTTTGGCATTGCATCTTTCTGCGCCATAGAATCTGCCCTCTGGCTTTTAACTATTTCCAAAAAGCCTCTCACTCTATTGATGAGACATGCCAGTGCACTTTCCCCTAGATATCTACGCACTATGTGAACCCGCATTCGGCATTCAAGTTCTTCCACTTCTTTTTGACGCTGCTACCGTACCCCACAAGGCTTCTCAAATCCGCACCAATCCCCAACGCCGCCTTGCCATCTTGACAGCCCATTTTGCCTGTGCCAGCTTCAAGACCGGGCGTGTATACCTTCAACCCAAAGAATTTTGGCTTAACCTGAGCTGCTCACTCCTGCAGGATGGGGGGAAGAAATGCTGCAAGGGTGCCACTGCACCTGCTGGAAACCTAGATCATATGTTGCGTAACTCCCGATTCCGTTGGGCTGCGAATATAGCGACAGCTCTCAACCAAGGTCAGCAATGGAAAGCCGACTTCCGTAGCACACCAAAATCAAAAATCAGCACAAACGCCGTCCAAACAGCACCCATTTTCTCTGTTTGCCAACTCTGGTGCTTTCTAACCATCGATTTCATACGGCAAAAGCCCTGCATCAGGTCATGAAAGAAAAACTGAACCTCAGCCGCATCCACTAAACTGTCTGTTAAAACTAAAACTCCAGGGTCCAGGAAATCATTTCTTGCTGGCCCTCCTCGGAAAATGACCGCCGCAGGGCCGGAGGGGATTCTCAACCGCCAAGTCCGGCATGATCGAGGCAGTAGCCCTCAGAGCGTGAAACACGTGGCCGCCAAAATGGCCGTTCACCGTGGTCATGGCCCTTGAACAGCCAACCATATAGGAAAGTTGTTCCATGTTGTTCCTATGTTTCTGGTTCGACGTTGATTCCAAGCCCCAACCTGCTTTTGACAATACAACGCTCCAAAAATTCTTACACTCTCCAGTCGTTTGAAGCCCAACCATGCCAGGCACCAAGCACATCTGGCCATTGCACCCCCAGCAGCTTCGCTGCTTGGGGCCACCAAGAAACCATTGGTTGGCCATCATTCGCTGGCCCTGACTGGTCTGGGCCAGAACAACCCGGAGAGACCGGCGAAAACACCGTTCATGCCGTGGGCGCTCACAACTTGCAGCAGAGCAAGCGGCGGACCCTCGGGTGTCCGAAGTGATGGGGAAGTATCTAAGCAGAAAACTCTCGGTGGAGTTGGTAGCGGACTATGAAGCTTTCACGGTGCGAAGGTGCAGGTTCAACGGTAGGTTGAGGGGTGCAAAAGATTCGGCACTGCCAACTGCAAACAGCTGCTAGCTTTGTGTGTGTGTGTGTGATTCAACCTGAACCTGAGACATCCAACAAGCTGGAGAATATCAAGCAAATATATGAAGTGGCCATCGCGCCCAGGTCTGCCCGTAGCACCCCTACACCTTGGACTTGGCTTCCACAGAAAGTTCAAACAATCCTTTTTGCTGTCAACCTGATGCAAAATCCAAGCAACGTGTGCCAGATGCCGTCCATGGACATCTTCCTTAGCAGAGTATTAGGAGGTCAAACGACCAGGACAAGCAAGCGTACGCATGTGAGGGAAGCCGGAACATATAAATTCCTTGACCCTCCAAACAAACATGCGGCCATTTTTCCATGGCAAACGGGCACGTTCAAATGCCAACCTTCTACAGCACGCCACCAAGTCAATTTCTTTGGAAAGGAGGCGCTCAAACGAAACCCATGCCATCTCTAACCTCACAGACCCACACCAGGTTTCCAACGCCGTCTTCGTCTCAGGCAATATTTCAATACTCAACTGCGAGGGATGGTCCATTCCTTGTCTGTTCAACTCACCCCTTCGATCGTGAATTCGTACAATGAATGACCTTAACACTTCGCGCATAACACGGCGATCTCACCAAATTCGATTAATCGTAAGACACAGGACACATCCTGGGACGTGTATTCTCAAACAATTTCTACAAACCCAGGATCGTAATGTCTCTCAGCTATAAACCGTCACATTGCTAGATCTTACTAGTTCCCTCAAGCAAGAGCCCCCCACGAGCAAAAACCTGAACCATCCTGAACTCACAAGGAATCATCTGGCGCAGAGATGCGCATCTCCGCCCCCAAAACCCCCCCGACACACAACCTTTGAAAAAGCCAACCCCACCCCCCCAAAAAAGTGTAACCCAACTAACAGAAAGACACTCCATCACCCCACCCCGTGACTCACTCCACGATCGACCCAGAACGACCAAAACAGGGCCAGGGTCTCAGCCGACACCGGCAGCTCGCTTTTGGGCGCCTGCAACTTGGGCGCCACCGCCTGCCTGGGGACGTTTCCGGGACGTCATATGACCGTGTCGCACGTGTCGGTCAGGTGTCGGATGTAAGTCAGGCCACGAAGTTTCATGGCATTTAAGGACTGAATATAGGGTGGAATGATGTGAATAGCGGGGATTTGAGAGTGGATAGCAGGGGATCGTTGATGTGAACATGAGGGCATCTGAGTAAACGATCTTCGACAACTTGCAGTTGATCCGAGTCTCTTGAAGCTCCGGGAGTTGCAAGAATGCTAAGGGTGCAAGATCTACTGCATAGTTGGAGATCCTTCACTTCTGCGCAAATAAAATTCGCATTCCGTACCCACACATGCAAGTGTATGCCCAAATTGGTTGGAAGTCGGAGCATGCTGAATCGTCCAAACCCCTATGCTGAAAGGTCCCATGATGTCCCATGTCCCAACATGAAGTGACCATTTCTGCCCCTGCGCTTTGCAGCTAAGAGGCCAAACCTCCAGGGGCTTGGGCCTGTAGGTGGCACCTCCTATGTTCGACCTGTTGGGGATGCAAACCCAGCCTAGGTGACACGGCAAAATCGATGCACTGGGGGCTCTGAACGCTGGGCTTTGTATCAGAAACAGTTGAGTTGATCCGAGTTTAGGCTTACAAAACACGCGTCAACTGCGTCAACGAACACAACCCAGGGTCTTGAGATGTTTAGAGAAGATCTACCAGACACGTGCGGTCCAAAATAGAATGTTAGACCTTCGTATCGCGAAAGTGCTGGTAAAGAGAGCTGAGCCAAGCTGCTAAAAATGACCGCCCGGTCACTGCTGCGGATGAAGGCCAAGGCAGGTTGGATCATGCCATTGGGATAAGCCTTCTTGTTGCCTGCCGGGTCGCACCACAAGGATGTTGGCGTGTAGTTGACATCTTTGTTGGCATAGTTGAGATAAAGAAGGCGCGGCAAGGATTCCAGGAAATGACACTTTGCCCGGACCCCGGCTGGCCAGTGTCAATGATTCATACAGCAACCCAGGCCAACAAAAAAAGAACGCAAATGCTAGTGTAATTCCTATATTGTATCTACAAAGCCCTGCTATCAGAATCTTGTGTTTTGGCGGAGTTCTTCCTTACAGAAATTCGGTGAGTGGTTTACAATGGCTTAACCATATTCGAACCCCCATTTTCTCACCCTGCGCCGCTCCCCCATTTTCTCACCCTGCGCCGCTCCTTTCGGCCCCACCTCCAAGGCCCCACTCCTTTCGGCCATGGCACTGTGCTCACTCACCACAGGTGCAAAGAGTGATTGATCTGCCAGATGCTTGGCCAAGGACACGTCCTGAAGTCCGTTCGCAGCATAGCGATTTGGGTGTCTTCAGAGGTGTGTCTTCAAGCAGGTGGGGAGAAGAACCCCCAATGGCCGCCTCTCAGACTGGCAAATATGGAATTGAAACCAATCGCCCCACATGGATGCAAACCTAAAGGCGTGATGGAAGGGGCCCTGTTACAAGCACTATGGCAGTCCAGCGTCTTGGGGTCCTGGTTGTGGACTCCAAGTTCGGTGAAAATAGTGGTTGACCCTGTCCAGTGGCCCAAAGTTCCATGTGGCCCAAAGCCAAAGCCCCAACGAAGTAAGGGCCAGCGGCCAGTCCTAACATTGCAAGAGCCCCTTGATTATGGCCAAACAGAATGGGCTAATATACTTAATATATATTATATATATATATGTATAATGTAAGTGAGTCTTCGCAGTGTGCCCTACGCACCCGATTCGATGAAATCGATGGCTGGCTGGGTTTCAAGACACTGGACACCGCACAGCCAAACAGGTCCAGGAGAACCGGTCCTGTGTCCCGATGATCTCATACTTGATCTCCCATTCCTCAGAACGGCCAGCATGGAACCTAAATGAACCTACTTACGGAGCAAAAGTAATTCATCTCAGGGAAATGGTCATGACGCAAAACCGTCGTCAGTGCGTCTCAATATCGTCAGAAATCTCAGGGGGGGCAGTATGGAAAACAAACATCATGACAACAAAGGTTCTTCAGAGACCTCAACCTTTGGGACACTGCAACCAGGCCATTATCATTACCAAAAGCATCATACAAGCTTCACAGGTAGCACCGTAGCACCAACGAAAAATTGCCCGGCGCTAGATCATGCTAGATCTTCAACAACGTAACAACTCCAAATAAGGTTCCTTCTTTGCCTTGTCAGCTTCATCTTGGTGCTCAGCAGTGAGGCCATAGATGGCGACATTCTTCTTCGTCATCTCCCCCCCTGAGCCCACCCCGCGAAAATTCCGCGAAAAGCTGATGCCAAGAAAAGAGATGTCAAGAAAGCCCCCTACCAATCTCTCTCACATGCAATGATCATCTCGAGTGGAATTGGTGTATCCCTATCCAACAATCTTGGACCTCTATGGTACATGGAGGTTGGGGACCATCGCATCAAGAACAATGAAACGAAACACGATGCTTGGCTTGCAAGCTGACAGCCCTCTCACGACGACCGCTGCCTGCGACAACCTTGCTTATTGGATCTTTGGTATAGTGGTCCCCAAATAGATAGAAAATGATAGAAGCGGTTTCCAATGTCTATGTCCGGGTCTAGAAAGCAGACTGCAGTCCCTTTCGCCCAAGAAGGTTCTTTCCCTTGGAGCTGGGCGAAGCTGTCTTTGCTGGGGGGTTGGTCGGGCTGGTTGGTACTTTTAAAACGCAAAGACATAGACGAGCTGCCCAGTCAAGTCATCTGACACGAACCCAACGCTATCCGATGCTGACAACCATGGCCGACAAAAATGGCTTTCTCGGGCTTCCGCTCGCGTCATGTCATTTGGCCAAGCCACAGGAATTGTTGCAAGTCCTGGAGGTAAACTTTGCAGAAGGGTCACCACTTGCCACGATAGATCACCAAGCCTCAGAGCAAATCGGCCGAATCCAGCGACCATGAAGAAGCACGATCTGCTGAACGGGATGAAGCAGAGGAGAGCTCAATCAGAACTTCACCAAAATGTTGACTTCAAGTGAACATCGAAATGTATCGAAATGTGTGTTTCTCTGGTGAGATGGTGGGAATCCAATCCACAAGAACTGATGTCCTTTTTTTGTCCCAACATGGGCCAACACACCCCAACCATGACGTAAAGGAATTGTACGGTATACATATATACTTGCTAAATGACCTTGATACAAAGAAACTCGGCTTTGAGGGGGGAAATCTAATCAGTCTTGGTGGAGGGAACAAGGAATTGTACTGGAAATATCTTGAAGAAAATCCCAGGGACATAGCACCTCAGTGGATTTCAGCGCCTCCTCAAACCACTTCGGGGACCCTTTGGCCATGATCTCCTCTGGACACATGCGTTTCAGCTATCTCTCGGTCAAGAGCTTCAAGAATCCATATATATATATATATATATAAACAATAATAAGCGTCAGCTAATAACTTTAGAGCCCAAATACGGAACATGATGCAACCAGGCACCAATATGTGAAACGAGTGGGCCCTTGGGGTTCCTACAGGGTAATGCAGCTTCTGCAGGGTTCGGGCAGGATCTGCTGTATATATCAACTGTCCCAGAAGGCAAAAGGAAAGTGTGGTGCTATAGCCAAAGGGAATGTAGGAGCGCATGCGCAGAAACAATTTAAACAAGCCCCTCCTGCAAGAACGACAGCGCGGGATATAAAGCTGGGAGCCGAATGGGGCCGACAGTTGCAAAGGCATGAAGACGAGACGTGAGGTGCATGATAGGAGCAAGGTCCTCACAGAAACCTCTAAGCCTGCCCTGCAAAAGCCACACACTGGGCAGGCCTTTTTCAAGCAGGCAGCTTCGCACAGAACCGACTGGTTTCTTCAGATTCTTCCTCCCTCGCCTCTTTCTGCAGCATGTGGCATACTGCAGGATCCTGGAGACAGGTGAATGAATCCCGCAGATTTCCAAGCTACATGGAGTGGATCGGGAGCTAAACGCCACCAACCTCAATGAATAGATTGAAATTGAAACATATTGAAACCGAGCACAAGTGGATGAATGGAATGCCAACTCCATCCAAAATCTAACCCAAAAAGGGTTCCGCAATTGGAAGGGAACGAAAAGGCACCTTGCAGTTGCAATGCTTTGTCACAAAGACTTGTTTCAAGATCTTCAAGGAGAGCCAACATGAAGCAGTCCTGCAGGTGCTGATGAAAGCAACAAAGCACTCAAATGGCAACGCTTCGGGGGGGGACCTGGCTTTGCCAGGCTGTCACTTTCATGGCAAGCGAAGCACCCAGCTTCTCATTTTTCCCATGCTGGGCAATATTATAGGCCATGTTCGGGATTTGGATTAAGAAAGCAGTACTTGAGGATCGTATAATATCATATGCATATCAAACGCATTGCCGTTCCTGCTCGACCAAGGTGACGCCGTCGACTGTGCCAGCAGGCTGGGCAGGGCTTCGGCGGTGGTCATGGCCTTGGCAGGCTGGAGACTAGGACCCCCCCACTGAGAGTGTCACGCTAGGTGTCTCGGTGTCTCTTTTTGCCACATGGTGTGCAGCACATGATGGTGCGAAGCTCTATTCAGAACGAATCATTGCAACTCAATGGGTTGGATATCAACGTCTCAGACGTGATAGCCCTCCATCCGTTCAGATCCAACCCCCTGCGGACTCATACGGTGTCCACGGATGACAGGATTAGTATAAGCGTCCGGGTCGTGTATGGGATCTTCTGGAAAACTCTTCCCACACTCGAACCAACCTCCATCACAGGCACGCCCTCCAAAATGCGATATGCGATATCAGAAGCTTCCCAGAATCTTCCTCCCGCCAACTGCGCAGCATCCACCCGCACCCTGCGCAACCTCGCGTGGATTTGTTTGTTTCAACAGCATCCATCGCCGGCCCCGCATCCCACAGCAACGCCCTGGGTGTGCCGTGCACAATAAAAGTTTCACAACCGTGCTGCTCCGGCAGAAACCTGCGCGACACCATGGTGTTAAAAATTGATCTTTAGGTCCAGTTCCCCCTCCGGCGCCCGACATTCCAGGGAACCCTGCTGCTTCTCAAGGATGCTCCGTCATGTTTGTCGACCACGCAGCCACCTATTCAAGCTCATGTTCCAAATAGACACCACACGCTGGTGCTTGTAAGAAGGTCAACGGACGAAATCGCAACAAAGTCTTCATTCAAAGCGCTCCCAGCACGCTTTTCTTGGTCGTAGGACTGGTGGAAAGACAAGCGTTCCAAAACACTTCTGTAGTATCTGAATCCCGTCCCTCCAACCAATCTACCGCACCCATAAAGATGCTCTAAGACTCAAAACCACACCCTTATCTGCAATATTCTGCGGGGCCGTGCTCAAATAATTGTTTCAAAAGTTATATATTATATATATATAGTTATATAATCCATCCGGGACAAGAGTCCTAATAGCCTCCATCCAGGTCTCGCTCCAATGGCGTTGCAAACTAAAAGATCCGGTACTACCGGCGCAGCCATGCATTGCTGGAGCCTCCCAAAGGCCATTAGTGCCCAAAGTCATGGGCAATTGCCACCCTTCAGGGCTGCTCCAGCAATGGCATGGGGAAGTTTGGGCCAAGCTTAAAAAAATTACAAACTAGCTAAAGATCTGCCAGGACCTGCTTTTGGGAGCAGCAGGTTGCAACGCATCCCGAATTCACTCCATCAAGCATCAGTTCTTGAGAAAGAGGCTCACCCACAATGTAATCAGCCGATGTGGCCCGAGCCAAAATGTCATTCACCAAGATTGTCCCTGTGCCGGTCTCCACTTCATAAACACAGCCACTGGAGAATGTGAAAATGCTCATCACTTTCAAGGGTTCCCCCATCTTTCCTACAAGCTCTTCTCCACATTCAAGATCTCCTAGGCAAACAGGCACCATCTTACCATCACTTCGCTTCACTACCTCGTGGTTTGGAGTCGCTGAGAGTCGCTTCATGACGGAATCGGGCCCATGCACTGTACAGCTAACCATGACATGACCAGGATGCAAATGCGCCTCAACCGCATGCACCTCTGTCATCACAGGTTTCAAGCTCTCGTCCAAAGTCAGGATGGAGTCTCCAACTTGTAGCTCTTCGACCGTGCACACGGAACTGCTCCCATCAACCAAACGTGTGACGTTGCAGCTAGGTGCAAAGCAAGCCACCCCTCCAAGAATCTTGCTAACAGTCCATCCGTCCCGCATAAACCGCGATTGGGTCATGATTTTGGATGCCGTTTGCGCCCACTTCGTGCCTTTCTTGGCAGCAGCTGCCACCTGCGCTATGCTTGCAGTCGCAGCGTGCTGGCCCATCTTTCCAGCAAGATGCTGTGCCGACTTTCCAAGCAAATACTTGGCAGCATAGTCTGCTGCCAACATAGTCCCCATGCTTGCTGCCAATGCGACAATGCCGCCACCACATTTCATGGCACTGCAATGTTCAGTCGTCTTGTTCTTGCCCTTGTGCAGCACGACACCGACACCTATTGCTGTTGCAACACGCAACGTTTGCCCAGAGAAAACTCCACCCCAGCCTTGCCCAGGAAGGGAGTGTCCAACAGGAACCTGCCCTGCTGAAGCAGGGCGTGAGGGAACTGCGGCCGCGCGAATGCCTGAAGCTGGCCTTGCGGCAAAAGCCAAGCTCTTTGAAGATAGTATCCAAGCGCCAATGCACATAGCGACCAAGGTCGCAAGTCCCTTTGCCATGTGAAGAGTGGGAGTGTCTTCACACCGAACGGGGGAAATGGCACTCTTCTAGGGCCAGAACACTATTTTGGGAGTGCATCATTCTTGCTTGAGATGTTCATCAGCAAGCTTGGCGCCATTAGCGCGAGAAAGAAACATTACATTACATAGTCATTATATGACGGTTATTTGCACCAAGAGTTGGGACACAATCCTACCAGGGCAATGCCATCAAAACTTTCGAGGAGCCTTGGTTTCAGCCAGCCGGCCTTGCATTCAGCTGGCATTCAGCAAGAACTTCCAGCCTCAGCCATCAGAATGCTGAAGCTTGCTACATGGATTGCGTCATGACCTGGGAAGAAAGTTGTAGAGACGTGGGTGGAACGCTCAAATCTTAGCTAGCACCGCAGGTCCAGCTGCCGGACCAGAACGCAGCAGAGCTGCACATGTGAGCGCGCCCCTGGTTTGCATCTTGCATAACTCCTGCAAGCTCATTCTTTGAGGGCTCAGTATGACCGGGTTTTCTCTTCTTGGCATTTCTTGGCCTTCCGTGCAATTCTGCGGCTTTTCTCCAGCACCCTTGCTTTCAGAGTGTGTTTCGTGGTGGGTGTTGTGAGCTGCTCTAAGGGCAGCACTTGGTGTCAGCAGTGCACTACCAAGCACAATCCTGTAGCGAAGCTCAGAGTCACTCAGATTGCAACTGGCCATGGCAGGAACTGTCTGGGACATGCATGATCAATTTGATGAATGAAAATCCATCTATCTTTGATCAAAATCGCTGGCAAGTGGCTAAAGAAGGCTGCGCGTCCGGCACACTGTTGAACGAACAACTTTGCCACGTGCATCATGCATCTATCATCAGTACTGTTGACTGATGTCATGTCACTCAACACTGCCAGTCTGCCCGTTCTGTTGGCTTGCTAAAAACTCGTGCGCTACCACCACAAAGGCTTGTTGCAGCATGCTTGAGCGGTTAAAAAAACATCATGTCACTTCGCTTGTTGTTTCAAGACATTCAGGGCCCAAAGGCAGAGAGTGCGGGCATTACTAATGCCATAAGCAGGGTGGCCCCCAGCAACAAAATCATATTCAAATTTGCACACAACTATTTTGTATAATGGAACATTGATGAATCTGCTGTACCCTCGGGTCTTGGATGTTCTTTCCACCTGTCGCTCATGGTAGTCTGGTTTGACAATGTATCATGGGGCTAATCCTTCTTAAGCACTGGGCGCCACCGCATATGAGACGATGCCATGAAGGCACACGAGCCCGCAATGGAATGCTGGCAATGCTGGGCCTGAAGGCCTAGGGCCTAGGCTTTCTCAACGAACACCATGGTGAAGAAGAGATCAGAGATCAGCACATCGGAGAGCGTGAACTCTGCCAGGAAGCTCGGCCAATCCTGCTTCAAGTACTCGAAAAGCCTCCTGAGCAAGGTCCCGAAGTCGACTCCCAGGGCATAGGAAGCCATCACCAGCAAAGGCATGAGGTAAAGGACCCAACCCCACAGGAAGTACCAAGCTAAAGAGGTGAACTTCATCTTCACGATGACCCCTAGGAGCAGAGTAGGCAGGAGCAAGAAGGCAATGAACCAGCCAATCACCTCTGCACTGGGCGAAGCGACAAAGGCAGCAGTCCCTGCTAAGGGGGATAGCCGCAGCATGCAACTCAGAGTCACCCACATCAGTGCATTCACTGCCTCCATGTTCTGGGGGTCTGAAGCCAAGAAGAAACCAATCCGGAAGAAGGTCCAAGCCAAACATACCTTTGCTGGGCTGCAGCCCTTTAAACACAAAAGTTGAAAAAAAAGCAACTGTCTGAGTCTTCCTGGCTCAGGTGTGCTCATGTTGGTCAAACAAGAAAAAAAATCCAGGCAGAATAGGACTGAATTCCTGCCATCAAGGAACCAATAGAGGCAAAAACTCCATGCCTGCCTTTGCCAACAGTCCAGAACCCACCGCCGACTTCATAGAATCTGTCACTGCCTTGCAAAAGCCGCTCCCACAATGCTCCAGCACTCCAAAATCAAGCAAGCCCACGTAGTCCGGAAGATTCAGCACCAGCATACCACACGCATAGCAAATACTTCCTTGGACTTGACTTATGACAACCTTTCAGTTGGTGAAGCAAGCTGATACTGAATTTGTGCCGTGGGAATGGATTAGGTCTAGGGAATATGGGACATGTAGGAGGCTCCAGCTCCGCACACTCGCTTGAATCCAAGTTTCCCAGAAAGCCTAACATCCTAGAGCATTTCAAAAACCTGACGGCCGAATGCTGTGGCCACCGCATCGCCACGCTTGAGCCTACCACATCCGAGAGCACCGCCAGCGTGAAGAACACGGCCCCAGCCACGCTGCAAGCTGCCCGCGCCGTCCGGGCGGAGTCGTACTGTTGAACGCAGGGTGCAAGAACCGAGCCGGAGTCGTGGTCGATCAATGCATCGGAGCCTATCCAAGAAGCCTAAGTTAAAGAGTATGATGCCTCTGCCGAGCGCACCCCTCCCGACACCCTAACCAAAGAAAAACCTGAAAACAATAGAAAACAAAAAAGTCATCGACCAAGAATAAGAAACAATCAAGGCGTTCAAGTCATCCCAAGCCGAGTGGGTGAAATTGTGCCACAAGCTTCGCTGCAGGCCCACCAGCAAACCCAAACAGCCCAGCAAAGCACACAGCCTCCTCCATTTGATTCGGGCCCCAAAGCCCGGGGTCTTGGCCTCCTCCTTTTCCAACAAGAAACGGCTGCTGAGCATCAACACGGAGACGCAGTCGGCTCGGATCATGTGTCCCCGATGGTCCTTGAACAGTTTAAAGGGCGCGGATGCTCTAAGGCACTAGAACACACCACAGTGAGACTCCCCTAAGCAGGCTTCTTTGTACCGTGTGACAAGAAAATCAAAAATAATGACGGAAAACGTCCAACGGACACCAGCTCACCATGGCGCAAACACATGGACGAAAAATGAACAGAACATGGGCCCATCTTTCTGGATTTGGTTTGTGGCTCTTACTTTGCTCCGATTGCTTTACAAGCATCGGTGGATGATGTGGTCGACGATGTTTCTGACCGCGGCGTTGTTGCTGGAGACGCAGCCCCCCAAACGTCCCAAGAGAATCACTGCCATGGAGGAAAGACCCACGGTTGTGCAGGAAGAACATAGCAAGAACGGAAGCAAAGCGGAGTCCTCGGGAGCTCAGGATGCACGAACAATGGCCAGCATTCTTGGTTAGCCTTTGGACATCAAAATGAGCAATATAGTGAGACCCTCACTTCAGGTGTTCAGCAAGTCTAAGGCCAGCGTCTCAGTTTTGTGTGCACTGTGGCCAACAAGAGAACCTTGACAAGTGACCATGCAGCACTCGCCAACTAACTACCACCTGACTCCAATATAGCTGGTCCCTATCTATACTCTCACATCAGTGAGGGTCAGCTGAGATGTGGGAAGCTTGGGTCCCCATATAGAAAGGTATAGGGAACCTCAGCCCAGCATCAGTCAGAAGCCATCCCACCAGGCATTTAAGGATGATGTGGGAGGTGACCAGGCAGCCCAGCAGAAGCTGCAGCCACGTTTGCACGAAGATGCTGTCGGAGGAGAGCAAGTAAAACCATACACCGCTGAGAGTCCCACTGCACATGATCAGCCTAGCTTGGTTTTCAACGTGGCAAACTGCCTGATAAGAAATGGAATGGAATTCAAACATTTATATATATTGTTTAGACCTATTTAGAATTATTTTGTAAAAAGGGGAGCAACATGAGTAACATCCTGAAGGCAGTAGTGCAGAAGAGCAGCCATAGCAATATGGTTGAAGCATAGCCTGAATGGAAGTACGCGATCGCTAAGATCAATGCCGTCACCTCTTGTGTCAGGACGATGCCCAAAACCACCGAGTTGAGACTTCGATTTGCGCGTCCTTTGACCTTGCACAGCGATGCCGAAAACAGGATGGAACTCGTTGAAAGGCTCAGGGTAATCGTCATGGGGCCAATCCAGCTCAAGATAACTCTCATGCAGAAGACTGCTGAGGTGGAAGAAGCTACGACACCTGACAGAAAACCCAGATCGCTTGCATGCTGTTTCTGCCTCTCAAAGGATGTCGAGAATTCCCCCTGCCAGAAAACGAAGGCCAAGAAGGACGCAGCTGCACCAGCCTCAGTCAAAAGGAAGACCACCATGAACCTCCAAGCGGAAGAACATGGACTCTCCTCATCGATCTTGGGTGGGCGCAGACCTACTCGAAGCCGCACGTGCTGCAACAGCCGCAGCAATGAGACTGCGAAGAGCACTGCAGCACACATCACGAAGACCCAAAACCCTCGAGCACGGGCAGTCTCTACAATACGTATCGCCGCCGCAGTGTCAAAATTGCTGGTGTCCATAGTGTTCTCGATCTGGGCCAACTGGCCTGCCAAGGGGTTGAAGCGCATCCAAACCAGCCCACAGGTGGTAAGAAGGGCACACCCCATCCAAAGGCACCAATGGAAGTGTTTCTCTTCCTCAAGCCGATCTCTGTGGCAGAGACGTGCCCACAAACGAAGTCTGGGGAACCTCTGCCACCAGCAGTGCTTCTCCAAGAAGCCGCAGCTCCAACAAATCACAAGAGCGATCCCAAACAACGCTAGAGCGATGAGAAAATTCTCCAACAGCCCGGCATTCAGATCGTCCAAACGATCCTCACCACCAGCCCCTTGCGCGCAGGCACGCAGAAGCGTCAGTGTTCTGGGTGTGGCCAATGCAACTTCGTTGTATCCACTCCGCTGGCCAAGCGGTGTTTGTGGCACTTGATGCTGCCCAAGGGAGATGTTCTTCAAAGCACAAACCTCCGTGGAACAGTTGTCGCAGAACAGATCCCCACGCAGCTCCTGAAAAGGCAGAATCAGGCTCTGACTCTAGCAGCTAGCAGGAAACTGCTGGAAAGATGAAGTATATTACATATTCTTCCAAATCTGACCAATCCTTGCCACCTGACATGGTGGTGACTCAGAATGTTGTGATGCTGTGATGCATGTTTTCACTCCCAGAAGCTTCATTCCGTGTTGCTGTTCAGCCCACCCCCGCCAAAAAAAAAAGAAAAGCTCTACATCTACATGCTCACTGCTACCTATGTCCACAAGAAACTCAACTTCACTCCGCCTCACCAGACCACGAAGCATCACACTTCAAGTCCCCCTCCACGCCACAAGGCTTGCAACCGTGGACCCTGATGGCATCCATGAAGGCCGTCCTGAGGCCCATCGGACAAGTTCAATGGGATAACAAGAGCTGCGCCTGCGCAGCAGCTGCAGCTGTGGTGAGGTAACCGTTTTGAAAGCCCCATCGGACAAATTCAGTAGTTTGCACATGGAGGCACCTTGACCAGCTTGGGCAAAGGAAAGGCCAAATTTTTATCAAATACATAATCCTGGGGGGGCTTATATCTCATGGAATGGCGGTGAATCCATACAAATTCACGTCTTGTGATGTGTGCTTCATTAGCCCACCGGGCCCGGCAAAAAGAAGTGTGTGGTGTCGATCAGCGGATCTCTGTAGCGTGTGGGGCTGATCGTTTGGCCCTGACTCCCCGCCCGGATCCGACCCCGGTCCGGCTGTTGTTGGCAGCCAAGATTGGCTCATCGTCCGGATAGCTCTGCAAGCCACCCACCTAAAAAGGCTGCACGATTGATAGCCATGAGCACCATTGACAGTTGAACTAATTATATAATGATCGCGCACTTACTGTAGGTATTAACACATGGTAGCACTGTATAGCCTGTCAACCTACAGTGGGTGTTTCGACGATTGCATGCAGGCGAGGAGCACACTCATCACTGGAGGAGGCCAGGACAATACAAGTTCCAAAGGGCTCCAGGCAAGTACACCTTCTCACAGGGACCCAACGTGTCAGCCCACAGCTTGAGCAGTCATCCGCATTGCAGCCAGTGTACCTCACTGGCAGGTTCACTTGCAAATGGCCGAATACATCCTACCTGGTAAGCCAAATTCAACCTTTTGCCTGTCTATATACTCTAAAGCTTCATATTATGTGGCCCCCATCCTCCAACGAAAGCCCCCCGATTGCACTGCAAAAAGCCTTCCCAAGGCCATTAGGCCATTGTCCATTTCCATGTTAGTGACTTGGAGGATGCTGCTGCCATTCATGCAAACTAGCGGCAAGTGCCAGCCGTGCTCGTAACTGTGAAGCTTGAATGCTGGAGCTAGTGCTGGTTGATCACTCGCCATGCACTGTTCCTCAGGAACATTGGCAAAAGCCATGCTCTGCCCTGGAATGAAGCTGCAGCGCGGATTGGAAAACATGCTGGCCCACACACGGGCCGATGTTGACACGGGATCAGTACTAGGCAGCTGCTGAGCTTTCCTGGGCCCAACCCATGCGGTGCCAACGGCACCAGCCTTCTGACGAAGCTGTCTGACTTGAAATCGGGACCCAAGGGCAGCTTCTGGGCATGGAAATCCGACGCAAGATTGGTAGAAGTCGGAGCTTCCGCATTGGCAGTACCAAGCGAGTTGCACGTAGCCCGGTTTCGTCTTCTTCGGGGGCACGGTGGTCACTGAGGGATGGGGGGGCGAAAGGCACCAAGGCACAGGATGAAGATCCACCACCACAAAAAATGATCGGGGTACGATTCAGTTGATCATTCATGAGCGGAAGGGATTTTTGCATGGCTTGTAGGGCCAAGGACTTCAATTCACTCTCTGAACCGATGAAGGCATGAGATTGAAAGGCCGTCAAATTGGCGCTTCCTTGGTTAGCGGCAGTCGCGGAGCACAACAAAAGAAAGCTTCCTGCTGAAGGTCAAATAATTGCACCACGAGGCATTTACTTCACCTGCATCTACTTGCGCATTCCCAACCCCATCCGGAGCAAGGCACATGTCACCTTCAACAAAAAATGGCAACAAGTATATGACATGTTGTATGAAGCTTCATGGACACTCCAAGCTTCCCATGCTCACGTTCAACACTTGAAGGATGATTCCGGCTGTGTGGTCGTTCGGCACGTAGGCCGACACGAAGAGTTCCTCCATGACTTGGCTGAATGTAAAGTTCACCAAGCTGAAGTTTGAAGCATTGACTGCCATCTTGTCCAGGCAGTCAATTTGAAAGTGAAGGTGGTCTTGCTTCATGATAACTCCAACTCGGGCTTTGGAAATATCTACCTCTGGGCAGGACATGTCGATGGTCGAGTATAGTTCTGCATCCTTGACATGAGTCGAATTCTGCGAGTAGAGCATGCCTACGTAGTGCATGCTGCGAGCCAGCATTGTCAGCAGTTCCTGACTAAAGCGCGCCCCACCAAGAAGAACCAATTGATCTGGACCGCTTCCCACTACACGTCTCCACTGATCATCCAACGGGAGGGCATTGTGTTTCCCTGTCCACGGAGCGCTTGCATCTGGAAAGGCTTGAATGCTGCCGTTTCTTGCCCTAGCATGGATCACGCAATTGGCATGCGCAATGACATAGCTTTCATTCGCTGGCGTGGTAGAGTGAACAAACTGCAGGGTTTGCAGCTCGTACGTCAAGTTGAGATCCGGCGGATGAAGAGACATGGTTTGTGGGACAGCCAGTTCTGACTGCAAGTTCTGGCTCACATAAGATTCAACAATCTTGCGGACACCATCCGACAAGTCGCTTTTCACATCTGCGAACAGCTTGACCAGCCAATCTGGATGACAACCCTTCACATCCGGTCCAGACTTCCATGACACCTCGGTCGTTGGCAGCAGGTGCAAGGTACCCCCCCTGTGCCTTTTGGACACGAACTGAGCTGCTCACCAGGAGCACGCCGGTGATAGTGACTTCTTCATCGCATATTGTATCATGCCAACAAACGATGAAACATGTTCTAGATTCAATGTCCAAATGGCCAGGGACACTGAACTCAAACTCTGCTTCCAGGTGGAATCTGCCAATGTCCTCTTTGTTGGCAGGGGGGCAGGATCACGGCCTGTGGTGCATGTGAATTCGGATGCTCGCACATGTGTGGTTCTCCTTGCGGATTGCCTCCCGGGGCCACTCGGACACAAACGTCTCGACGCGAGCGATAGGATTCCGAGTTGAAGTCCGAGTCTGCAAAGGCTTCACTGAACCACCCCGATTCCACTTCCTTGTGATGCACATCAGGAAAAGAAGCCGTGAGCACATAATGGATGACTTCAGATGCGAAGCTGCCGTCCCTCAAGGGGAGATCTTTGAGAAACTCTTGTGGCAAGAAGTACTGGAAGTCGTAAGCCCACGCCGGGGCGATCCACGCCAGCGGGACGATCAAGGGAAGAAAGCTTCTGCTGGCCATGCTAGCTAAAGGGCGTCTGCTTTCAACTGCTGTTTCACTACTTCATTCGGAACTTGGAACCCAAAGCCACTGGTTGATTATAGAACTCGCAATGCCACTGGAGAGAACGGAGAGAAATGAAAAGAGAGAAACTAGTAGAAATTACATAAAATGGCTGTCAGCTGTCATTGGAGAGGCTTGAGCGTTTATCCTCATTTTCGAAGAAGGCGCATGGCTCGCATGGCTTCACCCAAGCCTCCTTTGCGGCGGCCATCATGCGGCTTGGTACGCAGCCTCCAGCGAAAAAAGGTCGGGGCTACTGAAACACATCAAGGAAACATGTGCACTTTGCAGTGCTGCAGGCCTTGCATCTTTTTGCTCTTAGTCTTAATATGTCCTAATTCTTAATCCTGCTGTTGTCCTGTTGGCACCTTGGTAACCAGCGTTTGGCCGTCATCTCGTTAGCTTGGTGACCTTTGCAGGTCTCCCAAATGCCCACATGCGGGCAACAAGCCAAGCCGCCAACAAAGGCCGCCCAAAAACAAAAAATCAAAGTAACCAATTCCGTGGAAAACCTGGTCGTGTGCTTAGTTCCAACCGCTTTTCTTCACATCTTTTCACGTGATGTCAGTTCCAGTCACTTCAGGGTTTGGGATGTGTTGGGCTTGACGCAGCCGCATGCACATGCTCCCTCTGCACAGATGTGGGGATGCACCAAAAAATTGGCCCAAAGTAGTAGGTTTCCTATCAACCAAAACATGCAAAACACCCGTCTCAAATGGAGACCCGTCAAGTCCAAGACGATGAACATCGATGAAAATATAAACAAGGGAATGGTCTGTGGAGCACTGCTCCAAAATGATTTTGGCCATGAGAATAGAGCTCTTGGGTTCGGTTTGGTTGGGTGCTAAACTTGGCCATACATGAATATCATGAATTCGTCCACCAGATGAAACAACCAAGCTTTTGGCGAAGTCAGCACCTCAGTACTCTTCGGCTTTGATTGTCTGAACCCTGAAACCTTCTGGTGCTCATCCAAGCCGGCAGCGAGCTGCTCATTGTGAACTCATCGTGCCAAGGAGCGTAGAGGAAATGGAGAAGTACCCACCTGGCCGTCAACCCAAAAGAACGATCCTCATTTTGTCGCATGCGGCCCGGCAGCCCTGAACCTGATATTGATGTGCAATATCGACACCACCTCACTAACAGATACTAACAGTGTGAGTCCCCTGGTGCTTTCGTTCGATGCATCTAGCCGCCCACGTAGGCAACACATGAAGAGAACGACGTCGTGATGTTGGCACGATCGGTCAGGCAAATAAGTCGGCATCAGAACCCCTGCAACCCCAATGTCCCCAATAGTCCAGTGGATTCATTTGGAATCTCTGTTTTTTTTACAATTTTTGTTAAGGTGGCCCATTAGTTTGTCGATTGATCTGTTGCAGTTGGCGCTGTGATTGTCACATTTTCAAACACATCCTCAATGCCATCTCCGACTTGAACAGATTGGGGACACCAAAATGCCGTGATTCATCGAAGCCAAGGCGTTCTTCGTTTGTGCCTGTGGGTCATGCTCTCGCGAGAGCAGGGTGACCTCCAAGCCAGAACCTCAGTTGCTGCAATAGAAAAACATGCCGTGCCTTTGTCCAAGTCACCCCGTCATGTAACTATACATTACACATAATATGATTATAAGTGATTATATATGGTTTATACATGGATTGCTTCTTTGAGCACCCGAAACTGTGACGTGTGATGATCTGGACCTGGCCCTTTGTGAGGGTTGATTTTTTTCCCGTGTGCCATTGTAATTTTCAGAGGACTCTCAAAGGACTCCCCCAGAAGGGGCTTGACAATTCTACACTGGCCCCCACAACGCCTCCCGATTTCCAAACCGTAGCTCTGTCACGAGAACGGTTCTAAAGAGTCCATGCTCATCACATCTCCGACCACATCATCTTAGCCCGCCCCAGCCTTAGCTTCAGGTCGGGTCAAATCAACACTGCAGGATCTTCAAACGCCGCTGGCCAGAAGTCCCACCATAACGAGATAGGGTGGTAGATTTCAGTCAATTTTCCTGCTGGGTGTAAAATGTGCGCGGTCCCTTTCCTCCTTCATCGTTGCCCTTTTTTGTTTCATTTATCTCGGCGGTTTTTTCTTCACGTGGCGCATATTTATTTCGCCCTGTTTTTTTTTTTTTTTCCTCCCCCTCCTCTTGTTCATGTTTTGTGTTCTTCGCCCTTTCTTTGCTTCCTCGCCATATTTGAGCACGCCTCTCTAAATCGTCTAGCTGCGTCACCCATTCTCGGCTGAAAAACATCCACGCCTGCAATTTTTTGCGTTCAACTGAGCCCAGACTAGGTGCTCCCATGTGAGCTTACATGGGCGCTCACGCAAACATGTGTGAACAAATTGAAGGCCACAAGCCCTGACGAAGCCTCGGGTCAAAAAGAACTGACAGAATAGAACTGGTTGAAATTCGGGTACCTAAACCGGCTGGGTACCTTTGACGTCACCGTGAAGTCTGGCCATCTTCGTTGGAACTTACTTGACAAACTTGACAAATGCAACCCGAGGATACCCATGACCCCTGGCTACACACAAACTGTACGGGTGATTCGGCCACCATCCTGCTCCAGGTTCCTTTTGTGCCATGTCATCTTGTATACAACGAGTTGTTCACTGCGCATTGTGTAGGTCCCTGTGCTACACCCAGGGGTGCCCTCAAGTGATACAAGTACGTGAAGGAGGAAAAATTAGGGAGGGAGAGAAAGAGGGGGGAGATGCTGCGACGTGCGAACAGGGCAAGTAACGGCAAGTAGCTTGGAGGCCATCGCTCTTAGGCTGGAGGCTGTCACATCTAGGCGGGGGGGTCATCGCAACAGGTGGAAGCCATCGCTTACATACGAGGTGTAAGTTGGAAGCCACCGCCATTAGGTTTGAGGCCGTTGCATCAGGATGGGGGGGCCTGCGCACCCGGACAGGGGATCATCGGCGCACACAGATCAGGATCATCTGCGCAAACAGATCTGGATCATCTGTGCACACGTGGGGCTAATATTTAATATCCCAATGTTGAAGTAAAGGTGCGGTGGTGGGGTGGGGTTGGGGTGGGGAGGGGTGGGGCTCACACACATCTGAGCACCTTGGATCAACACCCGGCCACTACACTGTTTAGGCACCCCGCATACGGAGACCGCGTGTGCACACGACCCCCACGTGTACTGACGATCCCCGTCACCGCGTGTACAAACGAACCCTTGTCCTGCGCAACAGGTTGGGGGCGATCGCTACAAAGTTAGTTGCGTACAAAACTCAACGCACTTGTGTGAACTTGTGTGAACTCCTGCGTGCAAACTTTCTATGACCACCAGTACCCCCATACTTTCCATGGTCGAAGTGCAAAACCCGATTTGGACAATTCCGTGAACGCGGCGCACCGCGTGTCCGCCTCACGAAGGGTGGGGCTTGAGCTGTTGGATTTCAGGAACGGATGGTCCGATGGAACTTCGCGGAACAAGTGGCTCAAGGCATGTATAGGATCTGCGTCCTCCACCTTTGGTGGAAGTCCCGACGCAACCTCGGGCCCATGAAGTGTCTTTGTTGCGATGCTCCCTGCAGAGCCCATCGCTCCAACCTCTGGCGACAAATCCCTCGAGAGGAAGGGGCCCTTGATCCGAAAGGTTCATAGTTTCCATTCCGACGCCTCCGTGCCACCTCTGCGCCCAAGCGTTGGGGACAGGGGAGCGCTTACCCAAGGGTATGCCGTGCTGAAAACCCAATCGGGTCAGGAGAATATTCCACCATACCCCCACCAAAAAATTTCGCGTGCAGCTTCAAAAACTGAGACCAACACAGGGTGGGCACTGACGCTCTACCAGCAAAACATGAAATGACGCAAACACCGGTTTGCACCTAGCGTGGGCCAAACCAAGCTCCTCTGAGTTCAAAAATTTCGCCGGTGCGCGCGAGCGCGCGCGCGCCAACAAAGCTGTCTACCTGCATCGTGCTTGGGCCCGGGCGGCGGCAAGGTGGCGAATCCTGCACACCAAGGATTACGGGCGCTGGCATCAGCGAATAACTACCCTGCCCCTTGTGCGGTCAAAACCTGCACACAGGTCCGGCAATGCAAATTTGTGTCGGCCCCCCCAAAAGTGACTTGAGAGGAGGGAGACACGAAAGATAGGACAGCGGGAAGAAAAAAGAACGCGAGAGGCAGGAACAAAAATCACCATGGTGATTTATCCCCTCGGAGGCGACCTTTCGTAAATATATGTTCATATGATTCATATGCATTCTAAGTGTTCAAACATATGCTATCGAAATGTTCAAAATAGATTCTTAGGAAAACAAACTTGCCCCATGGCTCAGAGCATTGAATCGGAGCGAGAATTGAATTTAGAAGGGGAGTGGGTCTGTATTGAAAAATCAATTCCAAGGGGGCGGGGGGGGGGGTCTGTATTGAGAAATCAATTC
>CAXAMN010005258.1:56597-67844 GCA_963970005.1 Durusdinium trenchii | reverse complement strand
CTGTATTGAAAAATCAATTCCAAGGGGGCGGGGGGGGGGTCTGTATTGAGAAATCAATTCGAGGGGGGGGGTTTGAATTGAATGATCAATCATTAGACCCGGACGCGCCAACACTTGCTTCGGGTATCCCCTAAAGGGCTACCTTTCGTGAAAACAAATGAATCCTGGTTGAACACACAGGGCCCCACACGACGCAACTGATCAAAAAACCGTGTTGTCCTAGATGGGCCACACCGGCAACTAGTGGGCTGGGACCGTGGGAACACCAAGACAGCCACTCTAGCCGTTTGAGTTCACCACGTCAAACCGTTCAAATAAAGAGGCCAGGCTACTTGCAACACAAACTATTTGGAAACGCAAAAACATTTAAAAAAAAAACACGTTACTGGGGGATCACTGGGGTCCAGGTTTGTGTGTTGAGGGCCGAGGGGTGTTGCCAGTTATCTACGCAGGTTAAACTTCAGGAACACCCCTCAGACCATCTCAGGCCCACACGTGTGGGTCCAAAAAATACTGAAAGCAGAACTTCTGCACTCATCGGCAACCCGAGGGGACCACCACCCCCACATCTAGCACAACATGGAAAAGGTTAAAGTACGGCGCATTGCTTAAACCTATCACCAAAACCATTTGGGACCGTCACTGGGAGGTATGTGGGGTCTAGGATCGTGTGTTGGGAACGTTGCCAGTGAGCTCTGGCACTCCAAACTTCAGGAGCGCCACCTCAGACTCACACCTGTGGGTCCAAACACGGTATTCCATTGCAAGTGTGTGTGTGTGTGAGTTCGTGAACTGCAGACAAGTGAACAGTTTGTTATACATTTCAGTTCTTCACCTTCCTTCTCGACTTGGGAACTGAGCTAACTGAAAACCAATGTCAGAGTGTGAACCGCTCAGCCGTCCCACTTGGGTGCTGGGTGTGATCCTCTGTTGTCCCTTTTCTAGTGTACTCTACCCGGGCGGTTTAAGACTAAAGTCCCGCTCCCTAACTATTGCACTTAATTCATTCCTGCTAGGAAATCAGTAACTCTAGAGTGCTAAGCGGTCAGACACACACATGTACACACACATGGACATACACCCCCCTCCCTGCCCCCCGCTTTCCTTCTTACGTGTTTCGTCGTTTGTTGGGTTTTCATTCAGGTTTTTCAGGTGTTTCTTGAGGCTCGTTTCCCTACCCCAGTCAAGGGCTAAGTATTCACCTTTTGCATCACATGTGCGCCGAAAACGGCCACGTGTGTGTGTGTGTGTGTGTGTCAAACCCTGTTTCTATGGGTTCTTTTTGCTTGTCACGATAAGCAGGGGGCCAGCGGCCGACAAGCAAACGCTGGCTAACAAAGCTATGCTTGTTCGGTGGATGCACAGTCTGATCAACTGTGTGTACCTGCGCCAAACTTTTGATCAAGCTGTCCCAATCTTCGATTCCATGGTGGTTCATGATACTTCCCACAAACCATTTTCCTTCCGCCGCTTTCAGCTGCTGCGCGTCCGTGAACTGCAGACAAGTGAACAATTTGTTAAACATTTCAGTTGCGCTGACCTCTTCACCTTGCGGTTCTTCACCTTCCTTCTCGACTTGGGAACTGGGCTAACTGAAAACCAATGTCAGCGTGTGTGCGGGTGTGCGTTGAAGATTTTTTTGCGAAAACATGCGGCTTGAGTTTCCAGTTGTGCCGCTGCTCGCTCTTCAAGAAGGTTTGTGTCGCATGCGGCCCACGTTTTGTACGCTCTGTCGATGGGAGGGGGTTCAGTCAGTAACTTGCCGTGAAAGGAAAGTGTTCAGGTGCCTAGTGTAATTCGCCGTGACCACTCCATATATCACATGAATTCGTACGTGGGGAAAAGCCTTTGATGATTGGATGCGTTTCTCTGCAACAATGCTGCTCTGTGCCGTTCGCCCTGCAAGCTTCAGAACGCCATTGACCTTTTGCGAAGCATGTGTTGGGTGAAACATAGTGAACATCCTTTCCTCCTCAGATTGGTGCCGGTCTTTGCCATCGATCGGAAAAAAACACGTACACATGAAAGATCATCATGAAATTCCATGTAGGTCACAAGAGCTCAGGACTCCAAAATCCGATGTTTCCGATCTAATCTGTTTAGGATTGTTTAAGTTGATTGGGCCTTGAAAGGGCTAAAAGATGCGGTCCCTGTTAGAATTTCAAACACAAATTGGGCTAATTGAATTCTAGGATCCCCCCTTCGTACCGACTGCTAAGGTAGATCCCCAGGATGCTACGTATTAAAATCCTACTGAACCAAGGTGGCTTTGTATTTTTTCATTGGCTCCCTAGCCTTTTTTTCCCAACGGGGGCTTTTTGTAAAATCCTTTGGACCGACGTGTGTTCAGGGGGTTGGGAACCAAGGTTATTTTAAAAAAAAAGGAGTCCAGGCTGATCAAACGTTTAGTAAAATCCTGGGTATCAACCTTAGCTGGTCCCGCCAGTGCCCTCCCAAAGGCGCTCAAGCAGCGAGCGTGTTTTTTCGACTGTACCACTGTTTGCATTTAAAAAACAAATGGTTACATGGCCCCATACGCAAGCCATCATTTGATTAAATTGATTGCATCTTATGTTGTATATACAGCATGTGTATCTATCAGCCAAGCAGATACTGTAAGATCTGTAAGCAAATGCTGCAACGAAATTGGCGACAAGCACAGCCACAGCAAAAAAACATCCTCTCCAGTATCTCTGGAATATCTAACATCCTAGCTCAACCCCAGCATCTCTACCTTGTGAAATCCTACAATTGTAGTGAAATCCTGTAGTCTTACGTGTTTTTGGAATCCTGGCGCCTTACCCTGAGCAAAAGGATTTCAAAAGAGCCCCATTTCTTGTGTATTTTCCTGGGGTCCTACCTGACTTCCTTATCAGCGAATTTTTTCGAAGGTGTTTTTCTGAAATTTTCACGTCTACCCCTAGGTTTCAGTATGGCGCAACCAAGGGGGATATTCTAGGTGAGGTCGATTCAAGGCAAGTTTTGCGCGCTAGAAAGTGGTACGTTGTGGAACAAAACTAGTATTCAAGGTGGGGTGGGAAAATGATACCTTCCAACATAGCCTATTACCAGCGAGCAACAAAAAATCAAAACCGCATCTTCTGGGGGGGTTCTTGAAAGCTGGACAAACATTTCAGAAGATCCCAGACGTCATTTTCTAGGACCCTGCTTCGGCATCCAACCGACTCACCAGCACCTATCATCATCTCACTCACAAAGACTCCCTAAAACGCCTAAAAAATGCCCCTCATAAGAAAACATGATGTTCCAATTATGCGTTTTTTTGTACAAAAGTTGCTCTCTAGAAAACAACATTTTGTAGGGGACATACGGTAGGTCCCTGGGTTTCCTGGTAAAAACCCATCGCACAACACAATGACAGGGTCACATGAGGGGAAACGAATGCATTACCATGTCAATGTGGCATCCGACACGCGCGTCCTCCCGCAACGTTCCCCAAGCCCACCACGACATGGCCAGCACGGGCATACATCACACGGTAAATGCGAGCAAACCCTTGCAATTGATCCTCAAAACATTTCCAAGTGGTTTCCGCTTGACATGGATGGACACGAGCCCGCTGAAGCCACACGAATGCAAAGCCTAGGCGTTCTCCCACCGCAAATGAGTTTTTTCCCCTTTTTCCCCTCGAGAAAGGGGCCGCTGAGCACAGTAACGGCGACAGCGCGTTGCGCCGCCAGCGCAGCGCGGCCATGATAGGCACGCCACGCGAGTCAAGGGCGACACCAACGTGACGTCGTCGCAGCACCATGCCCATCCATGGGGGACGCGAGGTGGATAACAAGGTCCACGCAGCGTCATCCGCAGGGACGGTGAACGCGTTGGTGTGCGCCAGCCACTGCTCAGGGACGAAGCGGCCCTCGGGCGTCACCCGGATTCTTGTGGACGCGCGCGCTGATGACAGCCAGGGCCTCCGGCTTCCCCGCCGTACCTGCCATGCGTGGGGGGGAAGGGGGCGCCCAGGCGGCCACAAGGCTAAGGGCATATGCTGCGGAGGCAACATCATCCCAAAATCATTGACGGCTTGACGGCTGGCGTGTGAGGCCCTCCCTGAGAATGGAGGAGTGTTTGACAAGCGGGAAGGGAGGGAGGCCAACAGTTCGCGCGCTCTGAAGTGAGCCTGGGGTCATGGCCCGTGGCGCCGGGGAGGGATTTGCTTTGGAGTTTGCACCTCCAGTTTAGGGTGGAGGGTTGCGACTGTCATTTTGCAGAAAAAAACATGTTTAGGCTCTGCTGTACAACATGGCACCTACAAAATGATCCCCCCAAGAAAGTAACGATAAAAAAACGGCCTGCAAAGTCAGGTGTGCGTGGTGTCATTTCATACACTGCAAAGGATGTTCCGGAGTTGATAAATGAAAAGAATTTAAAAAGATTTGCTGTCAATTTTGGCTGTGGCAGATTCGGCTCAAATAAACCGGAAATCTCTACTCTACAAAGATGACACCTCCAATTTGTTAACGCGCCCAAAAGTTCTTGGCCCGTCCCTTCTGCCCAGCCATTCTGTTTGCGCGTTGACGCGTGAAAGACTTTGAGCGCAACGCTCTGCTCCGCGCAAAACACCGCGACAGCTTGCAAAACACTCGTTGACGCCGGCTTGATCGACAAGCCTGTGGTATTTGCCACAAAGGGCGCGCAGTGAGTCGCAAAATGATCGAGCGCTTGGTGGGCATGCTTTGTTGGTACACTTCCAGGGTGCGTTGGCTCAAACCGTGGAGGCTGTGCCATTTGTTCACCCACTGTGATTGCAAAACCCTTGGATGCCGAGCAGCTGGCGAAGCTGAGCATCGCTGCTCACGCATCGCGTCTCACAATCTGATGTCGAAGTTGGGTGGTATGTTCTGTCACCTCTCGGGCTAGAGCTGTGGGTGGAGAATACAGCTGTGCTGTGGTGGTTTTGCTTCGGCATTGGCAGCACGGCCGGAGGGCGGGTGGCCTTGAGCGAGCCCGGCCTTGAACGAGGAGACTGAGGCAAGTACCAGCTGGCAGCACGCTGCACGCAGGAATTCGGGATAGGCGCGTTCTTTGGCTCAACTCGCGCCAATCAGAGTGGCCCCGGCCTGTTTGATGCCAGCGTTGATCCTGTGTTCAAGTTTGGAAGGCAAAGCAGTAACCACTTTTAAAAAACCGTCGATTCCATCCGATTCTGCTTTAAAAGAGAAACGCCGGTCGAGTTTGTTATTTGGCCTCCAGAAGCAGCGCCGGCCGGGAAGAATAAACTGAAACTGCATACCGTGTGCACCGGAAATGTCGCAGCACAACTAGCAACGCGGCTGCTGCTACTTGCTTCTGTCAACGCGACATCCTTGCTCACACGGTGCCACGCTTTCCCCTTCTTTGGACGGATCCCTGACCTGTTGGCGTTCAGCTGCATCATGGACCGCACTGCCACAAACAGGTGACGCTGAGACGGGCTGGATGGCCGCAAGGGTCAAGAGAGCGGATCAGATCGGGGACTTATATGTTGGCGCCACTGTTGGCTATGCTTCGGAGTCAAGTGGGCCGAATCCAGGCCACCAAAGGTAAGGGGGAGCGGAAACCGGAAACGCGGCTGGCAAACCATGGAAAAAACAGAAGGATGGAGATCATAGATGGAGTGATGAACACATTGGAAAAGGGTGACAAGCATGATCTGTCAAAGTCTCAATCGAACATGTTATAAACTATATAAGTTGTCTACACCGGAACAAAAATCCACAGAAAGGACAAACGTTAGGTCCTTCAAAAGGGTTTCTGTTCCACCGAGCAAGTTCTGTATGCAAAAAAGAACAATTACGTTTGACCCTCGAGTTGCAAACACCCAATGGCACCGCAGAAAGCATCGATCACCGACCCAAGAAAAGCCGTCATGCGATCATACTCATATACAATTTTTTTTAACGGTGGGCCGCCCTCCATGAAGGGCGGATCCTTTCTGAGATCCCGATCCTTTCGGTCCTCCAGAAGTGGAACATCCTCCATAAGTAGATAAAACCGTTGTTCTCCCGCGTGCGCAGATCAAAGCAAAGCCGTCATGTGTACCCAAAACCTGATTTAAAAAAAAGAACAACGGGAATAAAACAAACAATAAAAAAAACAATTAAAAAAATCTGCCTACCCGAGCAGCCCGAGCGCGAGCCGAGTGCGAAATGAGGACATCACTTCTATCTATCTATCTATCTATCTATCTGTCTGTCTGTCTATCTATCTATCTATCTACACCTTTCTCCCTCCATCATGAAACCTCGCTCTCAACTCACCTTCGCTTTTCATTCGAATTTAAGAGTTCTCAAACTCTCTGAGCAAAGAGTGACAACGACTACATAATATCATCAGCCAGTCTCCCTCCTCGTGATTCAACCTTGCACCAGTTTGCATGTGCCCCAGGCTTGTCCGTGCTGCCCACTCTGTGTGCTTCTCGGCTCTAGCGCTCTGTTGCCAACTGCTTCTTCTACTGCTTTAGTTTCTGCTGGACATTGCCCTGGCCCACGACCTCTGGACAGTTTTTTTCATAGGGCTGTTTGCATCTGTTTGCCTAGTCTTCAGCTCATACATCCACTAAAACACCGCTATTCACAGTGCCTTTGCAACATTATGGCTGCAACAGTTCCATCAGCATGCATATTCTCAAAAAAAGAACAGGCGGTGCGGACACACACACGTCAGCAACTGACTGAGTGTTTGGTGGCGGCAAAACTGCTCTCTGTGCAGTTGGGGCTTTGTTTTGGCATTCGACACTCCTCAAATGCTGAGCACATGCACCACTGAGGCTGGGTGAGTGCGGCCGTGTCATGGAACAACTGCGTAGCGTCAGCTTCTTTCATGCTCTGTCCACAGCCGATGCCCAAAAAGAAGAAACGGAAATGAAGCCACCTCTGCGACGTCTCTGTGGCATAGCAGTGCACTTCGTTGGCATCCGTCCGCGGTCCGGGTGCGGTCACGGTGTTCTGCATACGTAGAGCGGCACTGGAGCCAGGGGATGCTAAGCTTTGAAAACCAAGAGAAAATGGGTTGCAAATGGGTTATATGTTGCAATAGACAGCCTGGCTAGACAGCCTGCGCCCGAAATAGCAAACAAAATACAATATGATCCCAGGTGCTGAGAATCGTGCCTTGCAAACTCTCGACCAGGCTGCAAAAAGGCAACGTATTGTCACAGTACTACCTCATTTCTTCTCTTTAGCAGTGGCAGAACACGATGTGCAATGTGTTTCCTTCTGCCAAGTGACGTGTGGCAGCCTGAGTTTCTTGCGCAACAAGCGCAGGCAAACATTCTGCAGGCACGGCAGGGCACGAACGGAAAACGCAACCGCGACTGGCCGGCACACTGCCACACCACCACGTCCTACCAAAGCCGTCAGCATCGACGGAGCGGACAGGGGCAACAGGGTTCAGGAGTAATTAATCTTCAAAGCCAAGGAGGATATCGGGACCTGTTCTTCGCTTGTGGCAACGTAGATGCAGTAGTACGCATCCGATGGTGCAGCCAAGGAGGTTTGTGATCCGTCGGCACTGTCGTTCTGCTTTCTGCTGCGTGCACACCAAGTTCAAACCTTCTGCGGTGCCTTAACTGATTTGTGCACGCGGCCAATCTTTCCTGCGCTGGATATGGGGGTTCACGTCTGCGACGTTGGGGCATTGACGTCTGTGGAAAGCGCGGAGAGAGTCGCGTGTCGTGATGCATTGACGTCTGCGTGTCGAACGCCAGAAAATCGGGCGCCACGGCGCGCTGAAAAGGGTTCAAACGGTTGATGCCCCCCCCAAACTGCATCAAAGCAACCGCTGACTCACGCATGACGTTCCGTGATTTGCAAGTGGCGCTCAGGCTTTCTCCACTAGGATCTCGAATTACACTCAACACAAACACTGAAACCCAGGGGCACTTACCCGAGCAACTTCCTCATGCTCAGCTTCCTAGGGCAGTGCACTCAACTCTATGGGCTTGGTGAAAGCTTCAGGGAGATGCCAATCATTGGGAGTTGGGCAGTGGCTCCCGAGCCTCTGTCATTGACCACTCGGAACTTTTGCTGGGTTTCAATGGTTCTTCAAGTAAGATGTATCACTATTGGAAATCATGGCAGCTGTCTTCAGCCGCTGTACACATCTTCCGGGCATCGCTCTTGTAGGAGGCCCCTGTCTACGAATTTCAATGCAGGTCGATGAAGAAATCACTCGTGATTCGGTCTCTACAACATAGTATCTCATCCGCCAAAAGTACGTAGAAGGAGAAGAGAATGTGTCGTGCAAGCGGAAAACTAGGCCTGTCTCAGCAAGCATTCGTTCCCCTTCTTAGGGTTGTCACATTGCTGTTTCGCACATCGGTTCATGGGTTTTCAGGTTGGTAATCATGTTGATCCTTATATAATATATAATATATAATATATACAAGGTTCAAGACGCTTGGTCATGTTTGGTCTCTTCATCTCTTGGTGCTATCTAATCAGTCGAAGCTCTTGCCATCATGGACGGCTTCGCTGTCTAGCTAAACCCGGCTGCAGTCGCTGCACGGCGCGTTGTGCCTCGTGGCCGGTGGCCGCCGGTGGCCGTGGTCCCAAACCGAAGGCCCAAAGCAAGGAAGGTTTAAAACAATGGCCGCCACCTAGTAGTTTCTTGTTACGTTCGTAGCGATGGCCTCCAACATCATAGCGATGGCTTCCACCTTAGTAAGTAGCGTCCTTGTTACATCATCAAGTAGATGATTCGCAAATGGGTGAGGGTCAAACTCAGAACGCCCTGATTGACCACCCAGATGAACAAAATAGAGGTCAACCTACCCTGGTTGGGCTCTAAACGATTCTGCTTCATCACTGAAACTTTTCGGAGAGGAATCACAAATAAAACACAGTAGGATGGTCACTCCCAGCTTCTGCACCGAGAGGAACCAATTGCCGTTAGTTTGGGCCTTGAGGGTGTCCAGGCTGCACAGGGGAGCATGTCCAACCCCCAAGATCCCCCCCGCCCTGGGAGTCCAGTGGACGATTTTGAACGTCTTCTCCTAGGTGATCCGAGTCCAGGAATGTCCTTATCTCTACTTTGCTGGTACCAAATCTAGTGGACTTCCAGGACCAAGCTTTTTGAGATGCCAGGAACAAAGAAGTCCAAAGAAGTTCAGAAGTCCACAGCATGACGTGCACGGCCGAAACCTTATGAAACGTCCATAGCAGCCACCAGCCATCCCAGCCTTCCATCAGCTGGCCAGGGCCTCGAAGGGATGCACACCGGGAAGTGGTGGCGTTGTGGCGCGGCTTTGATGAAACCGTGTACGGCTCCATATGATGATACAGCTAGTTAGTTGTTTAACTAATCAGAGATAGCATGAAGCCGGGAGATGCTGAGAGGACCAGATTTTGCTGGCTCAATTGGAAGGAATGGCTGTATGCCACATGGCTCCTTATAGCTATAAGGAGCTTATGGAGTAAGGGAAACTGGCATACAAACATGGAGTGAGCTTATGCTATAGGCATACAGGAATGGCTCCTCATTAACTTACTCCATGCCTGCATTGGTGGGTCGTTCGACTGCCCGATGCATGTTGCTGCGCAGAAAAGGTGTCGGAGGGATATGGATGATTGTCCACTTGACAACCACAAAGAGGGCTACAGGCAACCAACCCGGACCTGAAGTTGGACATGATGAAACACCAATGAAACGTTCCTGTGGGAAAAAAATAGACTTATGCATGCGGAATAGTCAAACCATTCGGGAGTCATGTCCCCCGTGGTGCGACCACTCTGAGCTGCTGACAAAGGCTGCAACACCTGGCAAAGGGGACGTGGATCAGCTCTACACAGCCGTGGTGTCTCCAACACAATCCTGGAAAAGTCACGGATTGATTAAAACTTAAGCTAGAAAAGGAAGGAATTGAATGGAACTGGCTGGGGAACACAACCAACCAAGGGACATTCCAAACATCATGTGGTTTTGCCTGCGAACCCTTCTTGCTCGCGGGAGACTTTCTGTCTGAATGAAAGGGATGCAAACTGCTGAAAGAATCATCTGCTGTCTCCGATCAGCTTTCTTCAGGATCCGATCAGCTATACATACCTGGCGTTTGAAGGCTCCTCCCTTCAAAATGAGTGGGAAGCGACCGGAATCTTCAGAAACATCAGACATCCACGTCCAAACTCAGTGTAAAAATTCTGGTCATGAGGATCTTTTAATTTCTCCTCAGCATTCATCTTTCACCCCACCAGTGCCTGGGTCGTCTCTGCCGCTGGCACCTGCCAGCCACTTTCACACGCAGGCAAAGAACCTTTCCCCAAGCAGGTCATCGGGCTTTATAGATTTTCCCCTAAGTTTTATAGACTGTAGTAAATGGACTGGTATCGAATGCGGACAACTTGTTTCCAATCCATCACCCCCTCACCCCCTATCGGATGATTTCTATCGGCCACTGGGGTAGGTTTCTACCTGCAAACAACACATCTCCATCGTTTTGCACTGTATACTGTATGTGACTTGCCTCATTTTCTAGCCAGCGGAACCAGGTCTTACCTTTGAAGCGACACCCAGGTCTCTCCTCTGGAGACTGTGTTCGGTCCCGCCTGAGCCTCCGTGGGCTCGCTCAAGCGACCGGGCGAACACGAGCGCTTTTCCGCGCAGGGCGCGCTGGACGGGGCCTCAGTTGGCGCCAGGGCCCACTTGGATGGAAGACCTCCAATAGCCCAGCATAGCAGAAGTTCGGAGACCTTTGCAAGATGTACACTTTAGCAAACAAACATAGATCAAAGTCAAAATAGACATTAACACGGAACGCGGACAAGCTCCCAAGTAGCCTAACATAGAACAGGTGTCCAAAACGTCTCTCCAAGATGAAATTTCTATGTTAGTCTCAGTTCCCTCTGTCCTAGCAAGTTCTATGTTAGGCTTGCTTCCCTTGGTCCACACATCCTTTCTCCCTTTTTCCGCGCTGCTGGTCCCGAGCGAAAGGTCCATTAACAGCCCTCTTTTAGGGCGCCTCTGTGATGTCCCCTTTCTGCTATAGCCGTTACAGTACAGTACAGTAACACAGAAAACGGTCATTCCCCAAACAGGTTTACCTGTGAGGGGTTCTTACTCCCTTTAAAGGGGTGCATGCTCGGGCCCATGATTTCACCCTTGTCTCCCACTTGTCTCCGACTTGTCTCCCAGTAAGCTCTGGATGCTCTCAGTGCTCTGGCCGCATGATTTTATACTTGTCGCCATTTGTCTCCCATTTGTCTCACACTTGTCTCCCACTTGTCTCCCAGTAAGCTCTGGATGCTCTGA
>CAXAMN010005258.1:0-56587 GCA_963970005.1 Durusdinium trenchii | reverse complement strand
ACACTTGTCTCCCACTTGTCTCCCAGTAAGCTCTGGATGCTCTGAGTCACAACCTGGATCCATAAATTTCATGTTTTAGCCCTTGTACGACGTCCCATTGCAAAGTCAATGAAAAACAGAATTTTAATGCTTTCCCTTTGAATCTTGTATGTGCGTCTACATGGTGGACTACAGTTTTCTTCCTCTAGGAAATACTGCTGGCCATATTGTTCGGAGATCTCGTTTTTTGAACATTGCTCTGTTTGGGGTCTACGCTGGTATAATGTTTGTTTTTTCGAAATAAAGTACAGTACAGTTTACAGTACAGTAGAAACAAGTGCTTTACAGTACAGTGGCTTAAAAGGGAACTGTGCTAATGCATGCATCTAAACTTGCAATTTTGCTCTCAGCATCTTCATCACCAGGATGCTTTTCAAGGTACCGCAATCGCATCTGCAATTCTACAGTAATTGCTTGGCATCTGTGACAAACAACAATCCATCATTGTGACTCAGACTCAGTACAGTGCATATCTGCACCCACATATGCCCGCCCTCCCGGGCTCTGAAACTACATTAACATGGAACCTGCCAGGCACAAAACCCACTAACATGGAATCCTGGATAGGCACTAAGTGCTACGTTAGCCCTCTGGGGGCCTTGTTTTTCTGCTTACATGGAACAGCGCCTTCAAAAGCATGTCTGGTTAACATGGACCGTCAATTCTCTTTTTGGGGGGGGGGTATGTATGTCTGCTGAAGAGTAGGACCTGTTCACGCAGCCGATCAACGGACCATGGAACACCGCCTCCGACACCATAGGGGCGGCACTCCAGGTCCCCAAACAGCGGTGCTCGCGCCGCGCCCAGACCAGCTCTGCCGTGCCTGACGGTGACCGTGGCGGTCCGGTCCCCTGAACCAGTCCAGGTCGACTGGTTCCGTGGACTCGGATCACCTCGGATCCGAAGATGTCTCTCCCATCGACCGGGACATACCGGGACTCCGAACTGTGTTCACTCCACCGCCTTGAGACCTCACCAATGAGACCTCAACAGATTGGAGTTGATGTTGCTGTTCCTTTGATCGCCACTGGTATGAGGTGAACAAGCGGGACAGGTTGGAGTGTCTGTGCCAAATCATGGATTTCTTCACCAACTTGGGGATGGCACAATCAACACTGCGCCCATCTGCTGTGGAATCGCTGTTCTAGCATGCGCAACTTCACCCAATGACAGTCTTCAGCCAACATCAGCCTGCCCAAAAGACTAAGGTGCTCGCCAAACCAGGAAACATGTTCGTGTTTTTGGTCGAACAAACCAAAAAGGTTAGAGACGCCACCGCTCGGAAACGAACCTTCTTCCGCATCGTAGAGGAGGGGCATCTTGACCCAACATGACCCAACGTTCGATTCAAGAAGGAGTCCCAACATCCCCAAACATGTGCCCACCGGCTATTTCCATGTCATAATGCCCTCCCCACCCTCCTGCCCGGCCTCTGGCCGTGGATCCTGCCAACAAGATCAAGGGCGTCACTGTGGGTGACATCTTTTTCCACTGGGTCCACCGGTCGACCCTCCGTGCGAAAGTGAAGTCGTCGGACTTCCCATTGTTTGGAACATCTCCACTTAGGGGGGCATGAAGCGGTATGGCCGGGAAAGGCCTGGAAGCTAACGTTTGAAGTCATTTCTTGCAGAAACTTTGGGTGTTGTCACGCTTAAGATATCTCAAGTATTCTAAAAACTGATACAGTGTTTTCAATCCCCAAGATCGGTGGTTGATGTGGACCGCCATCTAAAGGACATCTTTGTGTTTGTGCCACTGTAACCTGATGCTTCCATGTCGAGGCGGGCGGCTCTGTCCGCCTGCAAGCGTCGCTGCTCACGTAGGTCGGGCCTAGGAGCATCTTCCAGTCAAATCGCATTGAGCTTCCAACTTCAGTATATATAGATAGATACAGTATATAGATAGATCCTCCAGCAGGGTGCTCCAGAATCCAAAAACATCCGGGTCTTCCATGGTCTTCACACGCGACAAAAAACAAAAACATAAGGCTGGCTGCGGCGCTTCGCCCCACCCAGTCCACTGAGGCCTTCGGGACCTGTTTGGATGATCTTTGCGGCTCCGATCGGTGGACGACGGCAACCGATCCGCCGCTTCCTCAAAAAGGAACCCAAGGGCCCCCCCAAAGAACTGCCAGGCCCCGAGGGGAAAATGGTTTGGGGATGTTTGGGGTGAAGAGAATCTAGGTTGTATAGTTCATGTATTCTTTGCCTTTGCTTTTGAATGCTTTTGATGCTTTTACAGCCCATCGTCTTTGACTCATGGTCTTTGTTCCCATCAATTCCCCACCTCACTCTTCCCAACCATCCGCCTGACTCCTTCATCTCCCCTAACCACCGTAGGCCATCCGGTGCGTTCGGTGCCCGGGCATCTTGCGGATGCCAATCCGCTGGGCCCAGCTCTTCGTGGGCACCAAGAGCCGCTCCATGGAGGGTGGCAGATCCACCGACGTGCCTCGTCCAACCCGACCGGGACCCGGACGAGCTCGGCTCGGCTCGGCTCGGACCCTCCGGGCGTGGAGGAGGGGGGCGGGCAGGCGGCAGGTTTGTAGGAAGTGGGAAGGAGGGGAAGTTTGGAGGTTGGAGGGGAAGTTTTGGGTGGAAGTTCAGTAAGTAAGGCTTCTAAGGGGTGGTCCGTCCTTAAACTTTTTGGACTGTAGATGAGGTGTGGGTCCTTTTTCCATCTGTATGTCGATCAACAACGTTGCAGATTCATCCAGAAACGAGACCTTGATCATTTGGACCATGTTCCATGGCTAAACCATCTATAATCTATATAAACACATCCAAAGTGGGTGCCTATCAGTGCCACCCCACCATCCAGGTGACATCCACCACCCCAGCCGCCCCAGCACACAGATCCGGCAACCCACGAACTCGTTCGCGGGATTCCCGGCAGTTGAAATGTGGATCCTCTCCACTTCGAGCGCCCATGTGCAGTGGCCCATAGCGCTCCAAGAAGGGCAAGGCCGCCATCCAGCCACCGCCCACACGCACCTCTCCAACGAATCAAGCCGAGCTCAGCCAGGCGAGAGGTACTGCTTCGCCTCTGGACCCACTCTTTGGGTGGAACCCCGTATGTGGTGCCCGCGCAGCGTGGGATGGCCGGGGTTATTCCAAAACAGCAGACCAAAGAGGCAGTTTGGACCCCTTTTTCACTTCAAGACCCTCAGAAAGGACCACCAACAGTACACCAGAGAAATATCTGCCTCGAAAAAAGCTTTGGAGGTGTTTGGGAACCCTCATTATTATGTCATTATCCAATGAGCTTCTGCAATAAGGTTCTCATCAGCAAGTTGAGCTCAGACCACTTCTCTTCCTTCCACCGGGCGCCTGCAGTCCACCGGGCGACACGCGGCAGACCACCTTCTTCCCGGTCTGGCCTCAAGCCGTGGACACACCGAACACCCACGACCGATGGATCCGGGGGCCTCAAGCCCTCTACTTGTGGCACCATCCAACTGAACAGATTGTGAGTTTGAGGCATTGGACAACTCATTCGGAGGGCCAGCGGCCAACTCATTGAAAAGCGCGGCCTAGAATGAGCTGAGCTCCCCAAAGTAGCAAGGCGTAACAAGGCGCTCCGGCCCGGATGGTTTCGGACGCCTAGTGCATTACTATAGGATACTATAGGTATACAGTATAGGTCAATTAACGCCTACTGTCTTACTGGTATATCCTGTCGGAAAAAGAACACACTATAAATACATAATAGAAAGCTTCCAAACCAGGCGAGAACCGCTGCGCAGCATTCATGCGATGCGCCCCCCCCTCGTCTTACCGGGTTCTCCGCACTGGCCATGCGGTACACGCAACGCCTCTCCTGGAAAAGGTGGGGGGGGCAACGACATGAAAACTGATTTTGTAGTGGTAAGCTATTTGGATTGCGGGTTCTCTCCGTCGTAGTGCATAGATGTATCAATGTTCCGACTACTAGACCACTATTCAGCGCGTTCTGGCTTTCTGCAGGTTTGTTTGACCCTTATCCTCATTACTGTATCCCTCATTCCTAAGTTTGATTCTCACTGCTGAAGCCCAAATCTCACCAGCCAATCGACTCACCTTTAGGTTCTTACACGAGGATGTCCCTCTCTCAGACGTGTTCATGCTTGATTTAAGCAAGCTGGCTTGCTCTGAGGTGAAATTTCGGGTTGACATCCGCACGCCAAGAAACCGATTTGGAACCTGGAGATGACCCAGACCAGCAGCTGACCGCTTTGAGGAAAATGAAGCTTCAACCTACAAACCACTCGGATATAGCACGTATTCACCTTGGATGAGATTCTGTGACCATCTCTCCGGTGCCCAGTTCACTGGAGAGAATCGGAGCCGTCGTCGATGTCCCTCCGCATCGCCAACGATCTCCAGCGAGCCCACCGATATAGTACGAGTACATATAGAAACAGGGTGTCCTATATATACTTATAGTAGTATACTTATAGTACCCACATAGATGTGTCTTAAAACAGGGAGACCTCCCAGGTCGACCTACCGGTTCCGGGTTTTTTGGACCAGTGTGCCGCACTGATTAGGGGTCATCCAAATGGCTAGACGGTGCAATCCGCGCACTCGTGTTCATCTCCCTCGAGGTGTTCACCAGCCTAATCCTCATGCGTTTCTAGGGTACCTACATCCTCCACAGTCGCATCAAAGGGCGATTAGCGCCTTCACCAGGCACCAGTGAGGATACTGAGGGAAACGTTGAAGCCTCAGCGTTGGAGCGATCGAGGCTGTGACACTTTGGAGCGGTCGAGTTTGTAGCTACCGACCCGCTGGCAGAGAAGCATGCAACAAAGTTCGCCCCATGTGCGGAGTGCTCATTGAGCTCACTAGACCCACGGAAGCTTCGCTGCAGTAGGGCTTGATGACGAACACTCCAATTTCCAACGAAAAAAGTTCTCCCTTGGCATGGACATGTGTTTTTTTTCCTACGCACCAAGAACTTCAGAGCATCCTCTTCGCCACGGAACAAGCATCGCCACATCTCATCCACTTCGTCTGTGCCGTTGGACGGTGGCTCTGGCCTGAGAGACGGGAGGAAGCATCGGCACGGTCTCGGCACGGGTCGCCTGGTCTCGGTGGGCCTTCGATCTTCAACTGAAAAAGGTTCCGTTGAAAGGTTCCAGCTCTTTTGGTGAGGATCTTTCTGCCAGAGTTGGAGTAAATGGTTCACAATTGTTTGTGTCACCACACGTTGATAGTTACAACAAGCCCTGCATTGCCAGGCAGCTCAGGGTGGAACTTCATTTGGGAGGTGCAAACCAGCCATCTACTAAATAGAACCACCTAACGAGCCTTTGGAAGAAGAAGCCGACCAGCCGAACCATCCACAATGTGAACCGATGTTCATCGCCCTCCGTATGCCAGTCCAAACACACGCAAGCCCTTATTAATTAGAATGTGAGCGTGCCTCAACCAAGACCTGCAAACCACCGCTGAAAACGGCGGAGTGAAATGGATCAGAAGCTTTGCAGCTGGGATCCCGACTGCTTGAAGCTGCTGCTTCCTGTCATAAAGGACGTGCGCTCTGGTATTTTTATGGTATTTTCCCGAAATCTCCGAGTTGTGTGAGGGTTGATACTTCAGGTCCTGGTGATGTATGCTGAACCTGCTTCAAGGATGAGTTGCCCAACCAGGGAACCATGCTCAGCAAAGGTGTTGGTCCGAAACGATGCTTTCAACCGTCACATCAGTCGATGTGCTCGGACTCGTTGGACTCGTTCTTCACTGCCCATGTTCATCTGCTTGGACTCACTTCGGTCCATGTCCTTTTCTCATCGGTGTATCCCCCGAAAACTCAGACAGCCCCACTAGGCCAGGAGGCCTCATCCTCATCCAAAGCTATCCAAAAGGTGAGTGTTTTAGTTGAGAAAACGGGGGAAGACTACGGGCACTGAGCTTGCTGCGTCCTTCTTTCTGCATCTTGCGCGCTTCTCTTGCGCGCTTGACCCCAGCAGTGACGAGCAAAAACCGTTGCCAGTGGCACGGGACATCGACGTCGTCGGCGGCAGGTACGATCGGGCCTCACCTCAGAGGGGCGGTGGTCGATGGCTGGAACCCTGCAAAAGAGAGCCCAGTTGCACGAAACAAACAACTATACTATACTTGAGTAGACCCTTTGGAAATGTCTTTGCAATGCTTTAATTTTTGGTTCTTGGGCCACGGCTGTCCATTTTGGTTGCGGGTATGTCTCAAAAAGCCTGCCTCTCATCTGTGAAAGAGGTGATGAGTCAGACTCAGTGTGTACGTATCTCAAAAACGAGCGGGCTCCGCACCAGTAATGGTGCTATCTACAGGACCTCAAAGAAGACCCACTAAAAAGGTGAGCCAATTGGAAAGACACCACGAATAGCCGTTCGAGACGTGACTCCAGGATGTTAAAAGCCTGACCCCGTCCCACCACTTCCACCAGTGCTATCACCCCAGTTTTCAGCGCAACCACTGAAGCACGAGCGCCGAGGTCCCACGCCATGGCCCCGAGGACCTGGCTCTCGTTGTCCCGCGATCCGAACCGCCCACGGTCCCGTCGTGCGTGGCTCCGTTCGAGTCGCGATGCCAGGACCCCGTTCATAGCGTCCGATCGCTCCGTTCGTAGTAAGGCCAGGAGCCCCGAACGTAGCTTCTTGTTACATATCATGTCCATATCTATCCATCTCTGCTAGCAGGATGTGATGGTCTAAGTGGGTGATTGGATTCTGGCACGATGGAAAGGCAATGTCAATGTCCACTAAAAGAATTGGAAGCCTCCAACGCAAAGACAGACTAACTCAGTTAGCTTGGAATGGATCGTTCTAACATTCTCAGACCCACCAGTGCTTCTTGTCCAAACCAGATTTGTTCCAATCCTAAGATCTTTCAGACCACAGTATGGCCCAGGGCGCTTCCTCGCTAAGTACCAATTTGCTGACGTATCTGGACCTTCCGATCTGGTCGTTCGTGGTGGATCGGGGAGTCTTGTACACTGGTGTAGCTAAAAGCAACGTCCGTACTTTGGAATAATAGGTCGGTGCTAGGAACAATTGACCAGACTTGGTTCTACACGACCGGGGGTATCCCCTCTATTAATCAACCAACCAATAGTAAAGGGCCATTTATAGTGGCTATAAGCATCCGTAAAACACAAAAATCAACTCGTCAACGCCATCTTGCGCCACTACTCAGTACTACTCCATGCTGAGGCAAGCACTTTTTCTGGGTGGGCTCGGTGGGGCACTCTGCCTGGACAGTGGGCTCAGTGCTGTGTGAGACTCCGGGGGTATGTTGTGATCCTTGCATTATCTGATGCCAGCCAGTATTTTTTGGGTATGACGATCACTACATTGTTACATACAGGCAACATCCTGCACAGCAAAAGTGTGATCCGGCATCATTGAACACCTCCATCGGCCCGTCGAATGGGATGCTCGCTGCTCCCTGGGATGCCCCGCTGCTTGGGGGGAGACCAGGATGATGAGGGTCGCATCGCCGGCCTTGGACAGCGCGTTCCGCTGCGTTCGTCGGCCGTGCCGCGGTTCCGTGTTCCGTGCCTCAGTCCGGTCTATGGGCTACGAAGGGAGGTCCATTGGTCGACAGGCGCCCAAAAAGTCAGGAAGAGTCTCATCCTCTCGATTTTCGGGTGGAGAACCTCTTTTAGCAAAACCTCAGATAGCAAGTGTGACGACCAACTCACCCACAAATCCCATCATTGCACACACTTTTGGCTATAACTGGGATGGCATTAGCACGTGACCGCATGTTAGCAGGACATTGGCCCCCAATTTCCCCAAGAAAAGACTTGATCCTGAAGCCTGAACGTGGAAAGTCAAACCACGTGGCACAGAGTTCAAATCTGGGGAGGTTCCCCTTCAAATTCTGTGCATGTCTGGCCACTTGTTCATCTTTGTTCATGAATTACAAAGATGGACAGAATTCATGAACAATTCGAACAAATTCATGAACCAATCTAAGTTCATCTTTGTCTGGCCACATTGGTTCGAATCATCGAATTACAGTCTCCAATCTCGACGCAGCACTGTCTGACGCATCCAGTGTGCTTGGCAGTGGTCGGAGACGCCAAGGGCCTTGGCATGGGCAACAACTGGTGATCAAAGTATCAAGGAGTAGCAAACGTATCCCCTTCTTTCCTTCCTTCCAAAGTCTTTGAATCGCGACAATTCCTCAATCATCTGGCATCTTGCTCCCAAAATCATGATGTCCCTTCTCCTCCTGATCTTCATCCGACTCTATCACTCTTTTCCTTGGCCTCCCCCACCGATCCAGCTCGCCCAATTCTGGCTCAGCCGACTGGCCAGACGGGCTGAGCCGAAGCCATGGAGCTCATGGGATCCCTCATGATCCTTCATGATACTCCTTTGTGTCTGGTAAGGAAGTTCCGTTTTGGGAGCTGGTGCAGTCCATGTTGGTTGTTCCATGCACCTGAAATCCCTAGTCCTCAAACTTGCCTTCATGACTTTCTTTCTAAGCCTTTCTAACCTGCCAACCTTCCAAAGAGTGTGATTCGGATATTCCGCTAAAAAGCCGTGAAAAGAAGAGAGAAGGAGTTGTCGCCTCCAAATATCCGTAGAGAAACCTTCAAAAGACTTGCTATAGCTCATGTTGGAAAATTATCTCAGGAAACGCCTACCTATCCAAGGGTCTCATCCCTTCATCCTCTGGTTGTGTCATTCAAAACACCTTGGCGACTTGCGCCAGGCCTGCCGCTGGCGCCTGGCCAGCTCCTTTCGGAGCCTGGGAAGAAGCAAGGACCGATGATTGGGGTGCCCCACCCCATCCGTGCCCAGCCCAAACCACACTCCACTAGTAGTTAATGACCTTCAGTGGGGTGTATACCAGCTGCCAAAACTCCATCCTGGAGTGGGTATACTATGGTATACTCCCCAAGACTTTTCTGTCTGTATCCCCTATAAGAACCCTTTCATGTCATCCGAGTTCACCGAGTGCGGTCGAACACAACCCCTCACCGGACACACCGCATCACGCCGCTGTACCATCCAAGAGGCCACTGTGTCTCGGCGTGCGCCTCGAGTGGCTTAAAAAGCAAACAGGTGGGTCACAAAATCACGGCGCACATGAAGGGAGGGACTGTCCTTTCTACGGCTGTACTTTGGATGTTCACGAACAAAAGATCAGCAGCTCGAGCGCTCTGACGGAGTCAAAGGAGCTTGATGTTTCTATGGGCTTGGCAAATACTCTTGCCACGGTGCGATTCATGGATATTCAGTTCAGATTATGTAGTTGAGTGATATTCATCACCCTCTGTGTCAACCCCCTCCCACATCCACATCAACCCCCAAATGGCCTCCCTCATTTGCTGCTCCGCATGAAGCTTGTAGCTTGACAGCTGCCTTGGACATGCTTGCCATGCCATGCAGCCAACAGAGGACCGAAATCAGTTGTCGCATCCAATCGCTCGAAAGGAATGCTGTCCCCCGAAAGGCCCTGATTACCCCGTACCAGGTAAGGTTGATGGGGTCAAAGTACAGCTTGGAGGTGATCAATGGAACTGCAAGAGGCTGAGAAGCCGGCCCTGCTCTCTTCGACGATCCCGAAAAAAAAAAAAAGCTCCAAAACCCCCAGACCCATCCAGACCATCGATGGCTGCTCCACCGATCGCGCATCGAGCGACGCGGAGCGACTGAGGCAGCCCGACTCCACTCGGGTGATCAGAGCGCTCTGATTTCGCTCGGTCTCCTCCCGCTGCTGCACTCCTGACCCGTCAAGTATGTGGTAACAGCGCTGCACCTTTTGGCACAGGAAATCCGAGAAAGGTGCTGAGCTTCGGAGTCCAAGAAACGACTTCCAAAGCATGATGCCACATGGCCATTTAATCATCTCAAGAAAACAGAAATGCAGTAGATACAGATACAGTAGATGCGATGTTTGATCCCCGTGTGATCTAGATCTTCTCAACCACCAATCCACCAGGGCAGCACATCGCTGCTCACCCCACCCGGCGCGAACACGCGCCCCGACTGGTCGCCGCTTTTTTTCCGCTCGCGCGTGCCGCGACGGGGCGGGCGACGGTGCCTGGGCCGACGTGGGCCGACCAAGGGGACCCACCTATCTCACGTCGTTCGTGCCACGGAAAGGACGAGAAAAACGTAAACTTCCTCCTTATCTCAAGTGATGAAGAACAATAAAGAATTTTATTTTTTCTTGGAAGGGTGCAACTCGTGAACGTAACATGTGTTGGATGCATCAATATCTGTCTTGAAGCACTATTTCCCCAGCCCAATGTTCAGACTCCAATGGGAGGCCATCGCTACTAGGTTGGAGGCCAATGCTGATAGGTTGGAGGCCATCGCAAATTCGTCCAATCACTCAGAAGCATTCAATGATTTATCCTTCGACATCGGTCCCCACCTTTCGGCGCTGCAAGCGCCGCCAAGCAGGCAGTGTCCTGGAGGCTTGGACTGGCGCGCTTGCGCGCGCTTGGCCCGGAGCGTGGTTGTGGGGAAGGATTCCGTCAACGGAACTATAGGAACAACGTCCTGAGATTGACACGTGTTTGTTTTTTATGTGAAAAATACAACAAGACTGGATTCCTGAAATACGAAGTCAGACATGGATACATAATATGATAACGATAACAAATGTGTACTCCAGCAAGCAAGCTTGAGGAGTTCGTGTTAAACCCTCACTCAAGCCTATCACGTGTCAATGCCCTCAAATATAATGGCCCCATGGCTATCCATGGGTATCCATATCCCCATGTCTGAAACTGAGGGAGCCCCAACAATGAGTTCCATCATGTTCCAGCCAATTGTCGCTGTCCAGAACATCTGTGTTGACCTATCCTTGTGGAAGGAATGCTAGGGAGAGGCGCTATTTCGAGGCCACATCCTTGTGATTCGTTCATCACCTTATCCAAGAAAAAGGTCTAGAGTCTGCAACTCATGTTCTCTGCGGTCTCACTGTCTTGCGAGTGTGAAGACCCGCGCACCTGCCATGGATGCCATCAAGGGCAGCCTGATGCCATCGCAGCGTGGATGGAAGATGCAACTGCACCCGTTCCGGGGTAAGTTGTAGCATTTTCAGAGTAGGCACAAACAAATCCCCATCTAACTCAGCCTATCCATTCCAATCTATTTACAGTAAAACCTCCTTTAGAGTTTTAGGAACCTGGAACATCATCCCCTCCAATCTTCTACTCTTCTACAGGGAACATCGGGGCATTGCGGGCATCAACACTGGCACACTTCACCTGGTGAATCTTTTGGGAACATGTCCCGCTGATCCTGCAGGATCTTGCATCTTTCGGCCTCACCCACGACAATTCGCATGGTCTTAGAAATTCGAAGGTGCGCTCCGCAACGCTTGAAACTGGTTCGGATAGCACCTAGCTGTCCAGCGTGTCAACCCCGCTGTCCCAGGTCCAGCTGTTGCCATTCGCTCTTTGAGACGAACCTATCGGTGTTGCCTGATTCAACACCAGCAGTGTTGTGCCCCCCACCCTTTCTACAAATGTCAATTTAACCCAATCCTTAGGTCCTTAACCAACCCCACCCTACACACATCCTCCCCCACATTCCCACCCTACACATTCCGTTTCCCTTCCCTCACCTTGAGCACCGTCTCATCGGGTAGCTGCACCTCTGGCACCTCCCCGCTGCCAGGCTGCGCCGCTTCGCGGAAAAGCGTCAGTTCCACCGCACCCGAAGGAATGATCGGCACCATGAGGTAGCCTCTGCAGGGCTGGGATCATGCTGGAGAAGGGGGGGAGAAGCTGCCTGCTGGGAGAACCTGCATGCTGGGAGGTAGGGCAGGATGCGATGTGGTTTCCCCGTGGTTTTTGATGCGAGTCCTTGCCGCATGTTTCACAAGTCACAAACGGAGTTCAGTTCTTCCATCTTCTCTACAAACCGCAAACGTGTCTGCTGAAGTTGTTCAATCTTGCTCTCCTCAAGTTCTTGCAGTTCCATCTCCAGCACCGACGTCTGACAGAGCTGTGCTCCACTCAACAGGAATAGCGACACAGCGCACAGCCCCTTACCAAGCACACGTGGCGTGGAATAGCAACGCGACACCCGCTCGCGACGCCCGCCCGCGCGGGGGAAATGGGGGCCACCCGCACCCTCGACCACACGCGGCACGTCCATGGCAATCACACGGATGCCCTCAGGGACCTGGCGATAGAGCAGTCTGCTGTTGGCAAGGTACCCAAACCTACGGGGGGTCATGTCTGGAGAAAACATCCAGGCATGAATCTTCTCAAGTCCCTTTGGGCCCTCCATGTCAATCCATTTCAGGTGACGTTCGGTGTCCATTCTTCCCACCTTTTCTATCCTTTTTGGAGGAGATGCCAGGATTCGAAGGTAAGGTTGGTAACGGTTAGTACATGTTATATAGTACTGATAACGGTGATCCGCCCAGGAAAAAAAAGGATCCTCTTGAAGCAGGCTTACGTAAGGAACCCAGGTCTTGAACGGCTGGTGCGGTGGGATGAGTGGAGGAGATCATCACGCATGCACCACCAACAAACAGACTCCAACAGGGATTTCCATCGGCATGAAATCCCTGCATCCACTGCACAAGGTGCTGCTACAGCCTAGTGCTGGTGGTGCGGTGGATTGCGGGCCTTGCATCGTCTTCATGTACACCCTTTAGTTGTGTCCTTTCTTCTCTCCCCATCTTCCCTATCTTCTCCCGAAACAAACTGCGAAGCGCCGGCCATCATGTGGGTCTCCCCACCCTCTGACCCCCTGGGTCCAGGCATCTGCCTGGCCGATGACCCGCCAACTCTCTGCAGTCTCAAAGACCGCCGCTGTGACGATGGCCACCAGGTGGGTGCCCGCCTTCACCTCGAGTTGTCACAGCGACGGAGGGCAGCGGCTTTCTTCGAGATCTTGGGCTTTTCGTGCGGATCAAGTTCGCAGGCGAATCAGGTGATCCTGGAGGAGCGTCCTTTTTTTGTTGCAAGTCTTTGCAAAGTCAGTTCTGACTCCTGAGATGGTCACTTGGGATGGGGCTGGTGTTACTCTTTGCATCTTGGCTTCCGCGCACTCAGCGCTCGAGAATCGCTGCCTGGCAAGTGGGAGATGTTGAAAGGAGGTACCTTCACCAATGCAAGAAGGGCGTGTGGAAGTCCTGAAGTGAGTTTCTGCGAGTGAATCGATGTGAATTGTAACCATCTTCTCATAAGATCACATGTGAGCTTGAGTACATGTGAGCTTGAGTGGTCTGAAATTGAAAGTGGAATGTGCCCCAAGCTGTGGACAAAGGGATGCAATGTTTGTTGTGACATCCGAGCTTGGTAGCAAATGAACAATGGATATGGCTGTGGGTCATGGCAGCAGGATACCTTGCTTGACCTACCGGCCATACTTGCGACTGTCTGAACGCACTCCCCAGGGTCCTTCTGCTTGACCTACCTGCTACCTGGGAGGTCGTTGGCTACTTGCTGGACTGGTCGGGCTCCAGGTCTTGGCCCATTCCCATCTCTCTTCCCCAGACTCCGATGAGTCTCGCCTTGAGAGGACTCCTCCTGCCAATACGCCACGGCCTCAGCGGAGCCCCCCGCTGGACATTTCACGGAACCGGGGTGTTAGCGCAACAGGGTCGCTTGGGCGCCCACTTTGCAGAGCAACGTCTTTGGGATTTCCAAGATCAGTTGAAGCAAATGGACTTAGGTCACTTTGGTTGACTCAAGTTAGTTGGGACAAGCAGAGTCCCAAGATAGACCCTACCACCAACAAACCACCAAACACCGCACCATGTTCCCAAGTGTCATTACCATTTCCCAGAGTTGTAGGACCTTCTCCTCTGCCTTCGCTGAGCACGTTCTCAGGATCCCGCCTCCAGGCCCAGACCCCTGCAGCGACCAACGTGGTAGACGAGGGGACAACGCCCCCCAGTCTCAAGATGCATCATCAAGCTAGGTCTGGGATGTATGTCCACAACTCTCCCATACATACAAGGTTAAGTTTCCCTAAAAATATCGTAACCAAATTAGTGCGAGCGCTATCCTGCGTCCATGCTAGTAGCGTACTAGTAGCTACTAGCTTACTAGTCCCTTACTTAATTAAGTAGGGAGGGGGGGGAGCGGGACTAAAAGAAAAAGAATAAAAGAAAACTCCCTCACCTCTGCAAATCTCTCTCGGTCATCAACTGCACATTTGCATAGTACAAGTCAACGCCCTCCTGCTGCTCTTTGCCTCAGTGCCAATCAAAAGGATGATGATTGAAGGACCATAGTGTGGTGTGTGGTGAATATCCTTAACAAAGGCCAGTGGACAGCTATAAGATCACTCAAAGTGGCCCAAATTGATCCCTTTTTGACCCATCCTGGATCCTGTGTGACCCTGCAGTGGATGCCCACAGGATCCCACAACTAAGCGTCATATCTGCACTATCTGCACTATCTGACTATCTCCCTACCTACCTGGCTGTGAAACAAAACCGACCTTGGTTGACAGCAGCCAGGTCAACCTACCAGGGTCCTTTTGAGCTCCATGTTTTGACCCATCTGAGACTTGTGTAACATCTTCTATTATCTTATCAGACTTGGAACTTCACTTGTAACATCTTGTAACTTATCTATCAATCCTGTGGATTGATTCTACAGAACTGCAACGGAGTCAATCCGCAGTCGTCCTTCCCTCATCACTCCACTTCCCATGCTCAGGGCGTCCCCACGCGCTTTCAGGATTCGGAAACGGTGCTGGGCATTCGCCAAGAGCTGCACCTGGTCTTCCGCTCAGGTCGGTGGCATCTTCATGTTCGGTGGTCAAACTGAGGTCTCCGGGCTTTGACCCATAGGCATCTGAATATCGAAAAGCTTGAGAGGAGGGGTGAACGAAAGGTAGCAGGCAATCACTAGTAACCCTGGCAGAAGTGATGATGGAGGACACAGGAATATCGAAAAATGATGGACTTCACAACCTCCCAATCTTGTTTCGAAGGAGGGAAGGCTGCGCAATGCTTGCGATCAAAGTGAACAACATTCAATATATAAGTTTCCCTAAAAATCTAGCAACCAAATCATTAGTGCGAGCGCTATCCTGCGTCCATATGTAGGAGCATCCTGTACCTAGAAGCTTACTTGTTAGCTACTAGCGAGTCCCTAGCTACTAGCTACCAGCCTAGCTCACCTACCTCCCTCGGCCAACCTAACCGGTCACCGTTTTCATCCCGGTGGCACGGACACCACGACCACGGCCCGGCCTGCGATCCGCTGCCATAGCCTTGCACGAACTCTTCGTGTCCCTCATCGACCCAACGATGGTCCTGCCGAGTCGTTTCGCTCGCTTCGCCGACCGGTCGAGAAACGGAGACGACCGGGACACGAAACGGGAGACGAAGTCGTGTCCCCTCCCTTCGACCGGGGGTCAACGGCCGGAGTGGAAGACTCCGAAAAAAGAAGGATGCTCCACTAGTCATTCGTCAAGTCATCAAGCTAGGTAGCATTCTTGTTGCTAGTAGTACGGCCGGGAGCTACGTTTGTAGCGTTCTTGCCCTTTGCTACTAATTAGCGGTTCTTGTTCCATGCTATTTTGCTGCTCAAATTCGGTCAGTTGGGACCCCCCAACCGGCCAAATGAGTCCTCGATGTTGGCCAACACGCCGGAGGTCCGTTCCCGGGGGGGGATAGGACCTCGCTGACACCAGGGATCGGGTGCGCGGCTCTACGAAGCGAGCCGTAGGAAGGGATTGAACATAATTGAACCCTTTTCTTGACATCACCCTGGAGATGTCTTTAACATAATGTCGACTTCAGATTTATAAATATCCCTTGAATAAAGCTAAGCAAATCCCAGAACAGATTAATAAATTCCCCCCAAATAAAGCTAAATGTTTTCACCCCTGGCCCTAGGTATCCCAAATTCAGCCTTTAAAAAATGTCCCAAATCCAGCCTTTAAAAAATGTCCTGAAAAAAATCCTGCCTTGAAAGAAAGCAAGAAGCACAGCACAGCAAGCACAGCAACCCATCACCACTATACTAAAGGAAAAATCTCTACAAATACTAAACAGTTGAAAACAGTCTTTATATTATCTATTTGAGGTCTTTCTTGGGGGGGGGGGCCTACTGATAAATCAGAGGTGGACATTAGAAGTCCTGGATCTGCAGCGTGTTGGCCTTTTGCTGCCTTTTGTGTTTGTTGGGATGTCGTTGTGCTTGTTTGGAGCGTTTTGCGGCATTCACGCGTTCTTGGCCATTCGGGCTATTGTGCCACGTTTGCGTTAAGATGCAAAGATAAAGCAAGACCTACCAGACCCAAGAATTTCATGACGGATGCAATCTCCAGGATCCTTTTCCAACACACCCCTATGAGACCTTTCCTTGTTCGAAACCCCAGAAACCACTTCCATCTTCAATGCCCCGCCCCTGCTGCCGAAAGTCTCAGCATATCCAAATCTGGCATCCCCACGAGGGGGCAGCAACTTGCTTGCCACCTCCTAGGCGGTTTTCTTCGGAACGGCTTCCCTTTTCGACCACTGGAGGTTGGCCGAAGAAACTCACGCCTGCAGCGCTCGACCAAAAGACGAGTGATTCTTTGGCACCAAAAACTCACGTCTAAATGGTCCAAACCAACATCAAGTCCATTCAAATCACTTACTAGGAACAAGAAGCTACTAGTAACAAGTGCATCGCTACTAGTAACAAGTGCCTTACTACTAGTAACAAGAAGCTATTAGAAACAAGTGCATCGCTTCTAGTAACAAGTGCCTTACTAGTATAAACAAGAAGCTACTAGGGGCTCCTGGCCTTACTAGTAGCAACAAGAAGCTATTATTATTAGAAACTCCATTCAAATCAGAACCCCACGAAAGAGCTGATCACCGGGGTTGCCATCTGTTTCCCTTTGTTCACGATCCGTCCCTACCAAGAGTGTGGTCAGCGCACAGAACTGACCAGGTTCCCCCCACCACGAAGCGAGGTTCAAAGAGGCTCAGGGCCAGCTTCCCCTCGGCATTCCTCAGTCAGCGTCTGCGCGGTACCGAATGTCCGCAGAAGCAACAGCAATGATCTGAATATCACGACCCTGAAGGCACTGACTTCGTGTTTTGCCGCAAAAAAAAAAACAAAAAACTGGTATTGCCGCAGAAGAGAAGACTCGCACGGGGGGGCCATAGGAGGATGCGAGCTCAAAGAGAGCCAAAACAGGAGGAAGCTAAGATTCAGGGGAAGCGCAGCCACACTGCGTGGTGTGCCCTTTCCTCCTCTTACCTGATGTAGGCTTACATTATCATTCGTGTGAAAAAGAAAGCTTCGTGGTCTTGGGGGCCCCTCCATCCAACTCAGCAACTTCACCACACCTTCAAGGAGTCCCTGTGCAGAAAACCGACCAACCGACCACTCCCCAGTGGTCACCTTCATCCACCCCCCCAAACCGCAAGCGAGCTCTGCACTGGCGCGCACGTTCCGCGGAACGCGCGCAAGACGCGCGGTCCGCAAGACGCGTTCTGGGGCTCAGTGGCACCACCGAGGACCACGGATGACCAAGGCCTCAAAGGTGCCCACGGATCCAACTTCGCGGCCCTTCGAAGGCCCTGGCTTTTCTGGGGGGGGTTCAAGTACAAGTCATCACTGGGTCGAGGCCAATGCTGGGGAAAACCCCAAGAGAACCTACCTTTCACCAGCGTCAAAGTCTGTCTTGGATCATCCACCGGTCACAACTAATTAACTAGCTGTTTCCGGTCCGACTTGGCTCGCTGGTCGACTTCTCACCCTCCTGGACACGGCGGTGCGCTTTCATGCGCTTCCACCGTCGACGCTTCGAAAACAAGCGGCTGAAGAGCGGCAGCCCTTTGATCCGCAGCGACCGCCGCGCGATCCGCGCCATGGCGGGGAAACCACGCAAACCGCGAGGCGGTTCAATACCCCACCCCACAAGGGGCAGAAGGTGCAGGGAGTGGTGTGTGTAGACTGCATGGGTGGGATGGGTGGGATAGGTGGGATATATAGGTGGGGTGGGTGGGGTCAAAAGGGTGCGCCCACACACATTGGGAGCCCGCCCAGAAGAAGCTGGCAGATTGTTGGTGTGTTTCTGGTCAAGTTGGGAAAGTGCACCTGTCTGATGTTTGACATGTGAAACATGTCTAGTTGGACAAAGCAGGGTCAGGGTGGAGATGCTTGGTCAAGATGGTGTTGGCGCCCCAAACATCACTCGCACACCTTTCTTATTGAAGGCGCTTTCAGTGGAGAGGTGGTTGACGTCCACCCAAAGGCTCAGTTCGACAACTTTGTTGTCAACTGAACCGCAATGAGCCACAAGCAATGAGCCTGGAGGGGTTGACTCAAATGAAGAGCTCCAACAGAACTTCATTGAAGGCGTCCTTTCTAACCAAAAGTGGAACAAGAACGAAGAGCAAATGGAAGCGTCCAAAAGAAATTGACCACTTCCCTCTGCGTATTGGGAAGTACACCCAAATCTCCCATCAATCTCACATCCAACGACACATCTTCACCACTTCTCTCGCTCCTTCATCCAGCAGTGTTTTCAAGGCATCCAGCTCAGCCCGCAAGCCTCATGAAACAACGTTGGGCTACAGGTTCATGTGCTGAGAAAATCATTCATGGATATTCATGGTAAATGCCGTGGGTGCGTCTACCATACAAAGCCAGGTTCACCTTTCATTGATTCATAACGACCAAATGCCTCAGGACGAAAGGGGGCCCGAGATATCCTTCAAGATACATATCCCGCCCAGCAAGGGGCTTCTGAACGATGAGGATTGACCACTAGCAAATACTAGCAAGCTCACCGGAGGGAGCTCATTCCAACGGTTGGGCAATCCATGTTGAACCCAGGAGGTTCGCCTCAATTGACCGCAGAGTTCTGCGGGTGTTCCCAGCCAATCTTGGAGTCTGAATATATATTATATATATATTATATATTATATGCTGTTGGTGGATTTGATGGATGTTTTTTTTTGATTTGTTGTGTTCTTCTTTCTCTCATGGCATCCTTTATGGCGAAACTGATACCATGTTTTGACGCAGCGCCGCAGCACTCAACACCCGCGCCTTCGATCTCGGAACGCAAGGCACCCACCTGTGGAGTGAGTGAAGTGATAGAGCAAGAGATCACCAGCGTGGCCTGATCGGCTATATTAATATTGGCTTTCCATAATGATTCCGATTTATGTATTTCGATCTTTGTTAATCTCAATTTATAGTGGTGTCTGGCTTCCTGACAGGAGTCTTTCCTCGCGTGTCGATGCTTTCTGCCCAAAAGAAACCCTAGTTCTTCCAGCAGCTTCGATGGGCCAAAAACACCACGAACCTCAACGGCCCCGACCTGTGGATCGCTGTTGCTCACCAGGCTTCCGGCGCTGGGCGCCATGGCCAGCCTGAGCCGCGCGGCACGCGCAGCAGGCTGCGACCGGCGAGCGGCGCCGGGGCGGAGGAAGGGAAGGAAAGAGACATGGTTGTTTTTTTCTAAGGGCAGGAATCAGATCTTAATTTAAGAAACTTCTTGGTTCGGGGTAAAACATTGTGCCCAACATTCCAACATCAGAAGCCAACTCCATGGGTCTTTGATGTCTGGGTTGGCTTAAGGCTCTACAGCGGTCGCCATTCTCAACCATCAATAGGCCAAGAACCACCCCAGATATCTTCGAGCCACCCCAGCTGTGTAGAATGTCAAACGTATTTCAAGGGCATTCTCAAAACTCAATATATGGATCAAGATACAGTATATCAAGTGGTCTCTTCATCAAATTATCTGCTTTGGCTCGAAGTCTTCAAGTCGTCCAACATGTCAATCATCCTTTGAACCTGGTCTCCTATAATTCTCTCACCCCAAACCTGGTGAGACCCATATTTGCAACTCTTCTCCTTCTCCAAGCCACTGAGCTGATCCAGCGGCAGAGACCTCTCAGCGATGCCGAGACGCAACCGATGCTTTTGCGGATCGAAAACCTCTGTATCGGTAGGGGGTGACACCCTCAAGAGCTGCACGAGGGAAGAAAAAGAGGCGACCTGGATCTTGGAGTCCGTGAGTTTGAGACTTGATCGACTTGATTCTGAAAGAATCTGAAAGAGAGTCTTTTGATCTGGAGCTCTGAACAGCGACACTCTGGAGCTCTGCCCGAAAACAAAGACGCTCTTTAAGTGACTCTTCTTCCATGGATCCTTCTTCAATCAGTGCCTGGGCATGCCTGGGCTACATGAGCAATTAGAACCCACATCTTCAATGGGCGATGGAGAACATCTTTGGTTAGAGGATGTTATAGGAACCCTTTGGAGACAGTCATGGTTGGCCTCCCTCCTCCTTCTCCTTGCAGCACGAACCGCGGGGGCCGACCCAAACCACAGGATTGTGTTATTTTGGTCAAAAGTTGCCACAAATATTTTTAGATTTCTTGTGATGTGTATTTTGATTCCTCTGAAAGATACTCTGAAAGCGGTTCCATCATTTTCTATCTATCATGGATCCTGTTGCATGATCACATTCGCCCAAGGACATGGCTCAAATATGCTCTATAGTCTATAGCTCCCAGCCTCGGTCGAGAGAGAGGCCACTGTTCGGCCACCTAGCGGAGAACCCTCCAAGTCTGCCGCCCCAGAGCCGGTTCCCCACCGCAGCCAACGAGGTGGACGTCCGACTCCGGTACCGGACGGTTGAGCTGTCATTCGGACATGTCAGACATGTCAAGAAATGTTTTGCGCAAGGAGAACTCAGGTAGCTGAAGCGACCTTCGGTGATTTCTTCTGGAATGGATCGGCTTTCACGAAAGTCAACGTCCCAGTGGGACCCAGGACTACCCGAGGTTCATCGTCCACCAACATACCAACCACCCGAGCAAAAAGGCCTTCCCGTCAGTGGAAAAAGCTCTTTGCACATGGGATGCTATGGCAATGAGGTCCTACACCGAGATCTGAGGTCACTACATATGGGGAGAGCAAGGATTGGGAAGCACCACGGGTCCTCGCCCCACGCCGACACCCGTCGAAAAGATGCTGCGCCTGTGCTTTCCCACCGGGCCGCCTTCACTTCGGCGCCTGCACCGGTGCTGGCGTCGAAGGTCATCGAATCCATCCGATCGTAGCGTCCGATCGCTCCGTTGTCTTTGCGATGCCCTTTGCTCCTGCTCCGTTGGTAGAGTCCTCTTGTTCCGTTCGTAGCTTCGGCCAGGAGCGCCCCGTTCTTAGCGTCCGGTCGCTCCGAAAAAGTGCCTGGATTTGTACACTGAAAGTGATAACCTCATGTAGCCTCTACGGCGGTGCAGACTCTGCCCCCGAGCTCCTAAAGATTCTCAACCGAAGGGTGAGCCGAACACATGTCATGAGTCATGAACCCCTGACCAAAGCGAACCAAACCAAAACCTCGCAGTTTTTCGCTTGAGACTCTCAGCTCAGCGTGGCCCAACACTGTGTTCATTGCATGAGATCTTTCAGCCCAGCATAGCCCAGCAGCCCTTCGAGAAAAGAGCATCCAATTGATGAGTGACTCACCGATCGACCACGCCTCGGACGGCGAAATGCACCTCGGAAGAATCGGGTCGCCCAGTGGGTGGGAAGAGAGGGCAGCGATTCCAAAAGAAGGGTTTCATCAAAGCAAAGGTGTTGTGGATTGCTACAGATTCTTTGGGTTTGGTACTTGCGAAATCCAAGATTCCAGAGTTGGCGAAGATAGTAGAAAGGAATGGATGCACGAGACAAAAAACGAGCCAGAATCACCATGTGTGAACATCCAAGGCAAACAAAAATCATCCAGTTGGACTCTCGCACATAGAATCGTCAGAATTGACTGTTCCTCAAAAGCAAACGCGCGGCATTCTAGGCGAGCAGCCAAACAGAGCTTGGGTCACACACAATGATATAGGCATGCTAAAACAAAAATCCACTAGATGGTGGGCATAATTGAACTGTGGCTCAGGCTGAAAACGTGATTTAGAAGGCTTGAATCAGGATTCAAGTAGGAGGAAAAAGTTCCGAAAACGAGACTCGATCTTGCCGTGAAAGAGTTTTTTGAGGCTACCCGTGTAAGCGCCTACTTGTTGAAGGTGTCAGCACTCATGGGAAAATGAGCGACAGAGGCGGAGAGTTCTGACGGAGACGGTTCTGAACAAGCAGTTTGTCCCGGAGACGGTTCCAGCGTCTCCCAGTCCTTGTGGTCACAACATGTCACAAAGACCCATGGATTTGGCGTCTGTTCTTTGCCCTCTTCGCGTCTGGTCTTGCGATTTCCTTGACAGCAGCACTGCCTGCATTTGGTTCCTTTTCCCAACGCTCTGCAGCAGAGGTCAAGGCGTCACCCACACTCTCCCCCAAAGCCTTGTCCTGCTTCAACCCATACGTGTGTCTCGCGCCAGTCGTGTCGCGTGCCGTCGTCCAAGGGCTCGGACGAGGAAACCAGGGTCGGCCGAGGCGGCTTAGGCTCTTGTTACATAGTCTTAGTGGCAATGCCAGGAGTGCCCCGTTCGTAGCGACTAGCGTCCGATCGCTCCGTTTTCTTTGCGATGCCCTTTGTTACTGGTAGCTTCTGGGTACTAGTAGCTGCTTGCCACTCACCACTCACCTATACTTTTTGGAAGACTTGTGAGTAGCCTGCTAACCCAATCGGCCTCTTGCTCGTCTGCATTGGCCACCGCCCGGCGGTAAAGCATAGCAATCTTTGAGAGATTGGAAAACTGCTGGTAAGCTTGAGAGCCAGACACAGAGAGAGAGAGAGAGAATGCAAGCTGCGAGTGTGGATCAAACAAAGGTATCGAATCCGGCCTTAAGAAAAAGAACTCACTGCTAGAGCTATCAAATCCAGATGCAAGCGTTTCAAGCAACCGACAAAGAAAAAGAATACTTGAGAGAGGAGGGGGTGAACGAAAGGTAGCAGGCAATCACAAGCAACCCTGGTAAAAGTCCATGACGGCGTGAACCGGCGGAGGGGGGATTTGATCCAGGCCCCCCCCCCCCGACGAACAGAATCAACTCTTACAGGACCAAACTCAATGCACAATGCCAACTCCTGATTGTAATACATTTTTGCTAAGGCAAGGAGAACTCAGGTAGCTCAAGCTACCTTTCGTGACAAGTCGATCAAGGCATTCAGAACAATACCCAGACATACTGAAGCACAGGAAGGGTTAAATCAGGATGCAAGCCTTTTTGAAATCAAGTTTCACGGTGTTTTCATAATGAAACTGGAAGGCGAGCAAATTGAAGCCAAGCTGTTGGTAGAACAGAATCAAAGTATCAGATTGAATGCACATCCACATCATCCGCTAGGGAATCAGATTGGAAAGGCTCTCACCAGATCTTCCGCTAGGTTCTTCGGCCGGGTCATGTCCATCGCCCGCACGCAGGTCGGCGCTGGAAGGAGCACCAGAACTCCTGACCACGGAGTTCAGGCGTGCGACGAGCCCAATCCCTGAAGGCCCATCCACCGCTCAGAGCGGTCCCATGGTGTTCATTCCATCGGAACCAACTGTGAGAAGCTTACCTATGTGATTGACCTTGGCTAGCAGCGGCTAGCAGCAGCTAGCAGGCTAGGCTAGCGCAGGCTAGCCGAGTCGAGCTGAAAGGAATTCGTGTCAAAAAAAGCCTCCCAGCAAGGTCTTCCTTAGGTCCTTCTGACAGGCAGATAGGCTTCCTTATAGAGAAACTATGACAAAAGTCAGTCAGGGCTACAAAACAAAAGTGAACCCTGTCCAAGTCCGTCACTGTCCAGTCCATCACCTTATACCTGGTTGCTTTGGAACTCGCAGGCAGGGTTTGCGGCGCAACCATCCGATCGATTTCCAAAAAGGTAGCTAGCAGTGACTTGACACGGCCTGCCATGCCTCAGCAGGCGTGAAGGCACGCCAAGTGAAAACCGGGTCATCGACGGTACCTTTTGAGAGGAAAATCACCATCGCCAACACCCGCGAGAAAGGCACATGTGTCGACATCGCCTTGAGAAAGGCATGCCGGGCATTCCAGGCATGCTTGGAGCCTGGAGGAGAAGAACCCTGCTGACCCTGAAATTCAGTTTGCGGAGAAGAACCACAATTTTTGGCCCTAACAAAGACAGCACTGCAAACTTGTACGGAGCATGCATTACCCACGTGCTTGGTTTAGGTATTGGCTCGTCTTACCCTAGAAACGATCAGTGTAAATGGGTCAAAAATCCACAAGATCTTCGGTCGTGACCCCAATTTGAAGGGAGTGATACCTATAATTAGTGCTACCCGGTATCATCGTGATACTGTTCGGGCTGTGGAGCATGATGGAGGACTATGGAGCAGACCCGCCTGTTGGCTGGTCCAAGTCGGCCTCGGAGTCCAGAGTTCTTTCCAGTCACCCCATTTTCACCCCAGTTGCTTCAGAGTCAGGCGGCGTGTTGCTTCTGGATTTATCCAGAAATCCAAGAAGCAACAAACACACACTTCTATATAGCAGATTCGAGCATCTTCGAGCTATGTAGAAGTTTTCCGGTGGCTGATGTTTCTGGGAGTTTGACGAAGGTTTCTGCAGTTCCATGATTTCCATGATCGGCATCATCTGTGAAAAAGGTGGTGGTGTGGTTTTAAAAACATAATGAGTTGACGGTTGGCCTCATTGCTTGCCAAATAAAGGAGACCAAGAAGTCCAAAAGGAATGGAACCAAATAAAGAAGACCGCGGATCTCAGGATCCTCCTCCCACTGACCTTGATCCCCTGCAATCGAAACCACTCAGTCGCCCACCGCGCAAAGGAGCCCGGCTCCGCTGCTCCGCCCGGCAGCGCTGCAGGGCGGAAGGAGTTCGGGGACGCCACAGCCGCCGGCCTAAGCGCTTCAAGCTGCGTCCCAGCGAAGGGAAAAGAATCATTGGAACAGCAACCTACCAATTCCTGGGAGAAAAAAAAGAAGACTGAATCAATCTAGGCGTATCAAAAGGGCCCTCCTTTTGGTCCTTTCACTTTTAGCCCCACCCCGCACACCGTTTGAGATCCGCTGCCTGGAGCTGGGGAAGTTGCCACTGCCGCCTGCAACGCCTGCGAGGTTCTCTCGGGAGAATGGCAGAAAAAAAAGCAAAGGAACACCGCAGCCACATCAATTCTTAGGGAGAATGCACATGTTCCCAACACGTCATGTGTGAGAAATGTGGAATTATATATGTAAATTCATGTAAATTCTCTTCAAACTGTGTAATCAAAATCTTCCAAACAGCTCTGCCCCCACCAAGCCATGCCTTCGGAAGCGCGCAGAGCACCTGCCGCTGCCGGAGGGGCGAACGGCGCCAGCTGTGCCACGGGTGGGGCGACCTCAGCTGTGGGGCGACCTGCCGGTGGTTTCATGCCCCATCATGCACCGAGCATACAAAGCTCAATCTTCCCAAGACATGTGCTTGAAATGAATTTGTTGGGGGTATATAGTCAGCTATATAAGAGTTCAATTTTGGGGAAGTGAGTCTCGCACCCCTTTAGAAGTGTCTAGTCTTCTTGGAGAAAGATCCCCGAACTTGAGTCTCCCTCTTTGTGATTGGTCACTGGGCCTAGTGACCTCTGGAATAAGACAGAGTACACAGGTGTTGGCTGAGTCAGTAAACCCTAAGGTTCCTCTTCACTATGGGTTCTATGACCCAACACCGGCCGCAATGGGGTTCGGCTTTGACCCCACCCACATCTCCAGTGGATACCTCATCCACCAAGTAAAGCAGGAGTCCCCTTCTCCGTCAGTGAGTCAGTCGGTGGTCCTTTGGCTCCCGGGCCAGCGGATGCACTCCACCAGTCAGCCTGACCGTTTCGCATCCCTCGCGCTTGGATCCGCTGGGCGCTCGCCGCATCGCGCTGTTCCTAGTAGCGTCCTTGCTCCTAGTAGCAATGCCAGGAGCCCCTAGTAGATCTAGTAGCTTCTTGTTCCTAGTAGTGTGAAGAGTCCAAGACACTCATGCTCTGACTTTAGCATCCACCAAACTGCAAGGCACCATTACGTCAAAATCCGGCGAACACGCTATATCGTCTTGCGCAACTGGTTGCGCTCTTCTTCGCACAACTTTGGCGACTTTCTCAAGCCGTAAGTCGCTCGCATTCTCTTTGATGACGGGAGCATTGAAGAATCCGCACATCGTGTCAAGAACAACAGCAGTCCAATCTGAATGGCGAACTAGCGTGGCGAACAGGTTCCTGGGATGGGTTGTCTGATCGGTACCTGATGGGTTCGAAGTGCACATTCAACGGCACAAATCGAGGAAAAGAAGGTCTGGAAGAATGAACGAAGTGATTGAAGCGCCATCTGTGCATTCCTCCCAAGTCATCCCATAGATGCTTTGAGGCAGCACCTTGAAATGACCTCCATCACTCAACCTGCCACTCAGCAACAGGTTACGAGCCCAACTCCGAGCGGAAGCGGGCTGGGGTTACTTCTGGTGTATCTTTGCCACGGCCGTTGGGCGACTAACATCGGCTTCGTGCCTCTTTTGCTCATGGAGCTCTGCTGAAAAGAATTGCCAAACTTCTGTCTCTAAGGATTCTGCATGATTTCAGAGGACAGAAGTTTATCAGCATTCCTACTACTAGGAACAAGAAGCTACTAGGGGCTCCTGGCATCGCTACTAGGAGCAAGGACCCTACTAGGGGCTCCTGGCCTTACTACTAGGAGCAAGAAGCTACTATCAGCAGAAGTTCACCCTTATATGCCCTTTGAACCCTCCCGTTATTGGTGCCCTGCCTCGGGGATGCCATGGGGTGCGACGGCACCTGCAGTTTTTTTGGCGCTTTTCATGTTTAGAGTGGAACTACAGCTGGGTGTGGTCGGTCCCCAAATGGAGAAGAGGTACATTCAGATTTGCGCCGTTCACAACCATAGTATCATAATACTAGTAATAATAGAATAGTATCCATTCCAATTCCACTAATATCTATACTAATTATCCCTTACAAATCTCAATAAGAACCCCCTCCAGCTGTTCTACGGCTCATTCTGCTCCGGCCCGAGCCAAGCTCCCTGCTGGATGGTGTGCCGCTGCTTGGTGCGCCAGGGTTGGCACACCATGGGACCAAACCTTGGTGGGAATACCCGTGGCCGGTGGCGCTTCGGAGGTGTCGCGCCAGGAGTGCTGGTGTGCAGGCCTCTTCACAGAACTTCAGAGGGCTTGGTTGCTTTCCGCCACGAGGTACTAGGAGCAAGGGCGCTACTAGGGGCTCCTGGCATCGCTACTAGTAGCAAGAAGCTACTAGGGGCTCTTGGCCTTACTACTAGGAGCACTAGGAGCTGAGATCCCCTGTTTGTAAAGAGTTGATTTTTCCAATCCAAGATTGGTGGGCCGCCTCCACAAGACCTGGAACGGAGAATGCTGCTGGGCCTGCTGGCAGGATTCACGTTATTCACGTCATCCTCTGAAGTCCTTTCCATCGGTCCTTTTCCTTCTGTTGCTCGAACTGCCTCAGTCCCTTTCCTTTGCTCCACCTTCGGTGGCGAAAAGGTGCCTCCTTTCACTTTGGCACGACAAGGTCGAAGGTGAAGAAGGCGGGTGAACTGCCCATCCTTCTTCACCTTCGACCCGGGTGCCAGGCACCAGCTCCCCTGAGGTGCGAACGAAAACGATGGAAACGACGAAAACGATGGTCGGGCTGTCTTTGGAACCAAACCCCCAAAAAAAGGGGAAACCTCTCCGAAAAAATGGTTTGTTGAAGATGGTGGGCCGTCCATTCCACGGCCTTTCTCTTTGGAACCCCACAGGTCTCCTTGTCTCATCAGGCCTCATCTGGTCTCCCATCTGAGGAGCTCACTGTGGCCGGAAGGACCTCACTGTGACGGCGCAAGAAGGAGACCAACCCTTTGGCAGTGGGGTATGTACATGTTTCCAAAAACAGACCGGGAAAGAACCCGACGTCCTGATCGTCCTGTCAGCTAGGTTTGTGAATATGAGCTTGTCCAAGCTTCACGAGTCAACTCAGCTGGAAACATGTTCTTTGACTGGCAAATCTGGTGAAAAAGCTGCACTTTTAGGGGTGTTGGACCTGAACATTTGGATGCCCAGTCCTAAAAGAGGTGCGTGCCGCAGGCACGTCGCTGTTGTGTTTTTTTGCGTGTGTCTGTGTCTGTGTGGGGTCCAACTGCTGATTGAAGCATCTACATATAGACCTGTCTGGAACCCAGCACCTGAAGATATCTGAAGTGGACTTGCGCTCTCAATGGGTGCATCAGTTCTATGCTCAAGAGGCAACAAGTGTCTGTGTGTGTGGGCGTATCCAGTATCTATAAAGAACTGTCATTGAAGAAACCAGCGAAAAAGGTTCCGATCCAGGGCCCCTGTAAACAGCCCCTTGTTGGTGGTTGTTTGGGGGGATTTAAGCCCCTGATTCACTGAGTCCCCTCCTTGGGCGGCGCCTGAAATTTCCTCGAGTTCCGCCCATTGCGCCAATCCAGCTTGTCCGATGGCAACATCACCGGGCCGAACGGTTGAACGACGGTCTGCGGCACCCGCGTGGTGTCGGGGGTGGGCACGGACCGAAAGTGGTCCGTCGGCGGGGCAGCGGATTCCAGTTCCACCTCAACGAACATGTCTCGTGGAGGCCCGAGTCCGCTGTCGGGCAGTTGTCCGAGGCAGCGACGGACATCAGGCGAGCCTTCCCCTCGACATGACAACGGCGTGTCTGCTCTTCTGAGCCAAAGCAACTGATTCAAAGCTCGGGCCAGGACGCTACTAGGGGCTCCTGGCATTGCTACTAGGATTATAAAAAACTTTCATATGGTAAGGCCAGAATCCGTGATGTAAAAAAAAAGTCCAAAAAAAAGTCAACTGGAAAAGTCAAAGTCAAAAAAATTGCAAATTGAAAAGTCAAAAAAACGTCAACCATAGACTCTCAGCTCGAAAAAGTCAAAAACAAAAGTCAAAAAAAAGTCGAAAAAAGTCTTTAAAAAAAGTCAAAAAAAAGTCAAACTGTGGCTCCTCGCCTTGGCGGATTACTGGAGTCAAGAAAAGTCAAAAAAAAATCAAAAAAGGTCAACCGTAGGCCACAGCTCGAAAAAGTTTAAAAAAAAAAAGTCAAAAAAAAGTCGAAGAAAAAGGTCAAAAAAAAAACAAAAAAAAAAGTCAAAAACACATCAAAAAAAGTCAAAAAAAAAAGTCGGATCTGGGCAAATTGGCTTTTTCTTGACTTTGACTTTTGGGATTGACTTTTTGTTGACTGTTTTTTTAAATTTAGAAAACAGGCTCTTTCCAATGAAAGTTTTTTATAATACTAGGAACAAGAAGCTACGAACGAGGCTCCTGGCCGTACTACTAGGAGCGATCGGACGCTACGAACGGAGCAAAGCTCGGATCAGTCCCCAAAATGATCAGACCGGAGGGGGATGGGGTGATGATCGCCAGTCTCAGGGATGCGAAGCATGAAGCGAAGCTCATCCTCCCTTTTTACACCGGAGGTTTCTGCGAGTTCCACATGGATCCACCTGAGTTTTGAGACAAACCAATTACAAAATCACCTGGAATCCCATCTTTCTGGAAAAAATGGCCAGATCCACAGAATTCGTTGTAATTATCCAAACTTCTGCCAACTGTTCGTCACTGGAAAGCAAGGAATTAATTTGATGAGGCTCAAGAATCTCTGAACAAAAGAAACAACTGGGAGCTCTTGAGAGTTGCTCCGAGACGGTGTACATCTCCATCATCGAATGAAGCCCCGACCCCGTGCTGGGTCTGCGAACAATCTCAGTAAAGAGGACCTAAAACATCATTAACACTAGCATGGACACTAGAATCTGAACATAGTATACATCAGACAGAGCATCCATACAAAAAGAATAATCTAGCATATATAGCATGGACCTGAGCATCAAACTTTCAAACAGACTACAAATCAAGTACTATCATCCTCCATTGACCAGTGAATTGAGGGATCCATGGATTCATGGCACAGTCTTCGCAGGACCTTTTTCGACGGACCGGGCGGACGACGGCGAGGAAAGGATGGGCCGATCAGTGCGTCCCAAGTGGGATCACAAAGGCCGCCGGTCACAGCTGTTGAGAACAAGCAGAGAACTCTCTGAACCAAAGGCCTCTTCTTCTCAGAGGCCTCTCAGCTCATTGCAAGCTCAAGAGCCCTGTTGAGCTAGTAGTTAACAATAAGTCAATAAGTCACAAAAAGAGAATGATTAGTTCATATGAGTTCACCACTTGCTGATGAGTTCAGAGGAGTTTCCTCGGTGTCGGTCTCGTCTTCGATCTTCTTCGATCTTCTTCGATGCCCTCAGTCGGCAAAGACCTGCCCCCAGGCGAAGAGCGGCCAAGCTATGGGAAAAAGCATGCTGGTCCACTGCTTGGAGAAGGATTTGGTTCTTGCCTTATTGCATTGACCCCAAAGTCTGGGTCTAGAATAAAGGAAACAGGCCGAGAGGTTGACCAAATATTGACCAAGAGCTTCAACACACCTGACACTTTGCGGAGCACGGGCCATGCCCACAGGAATCGAACCGGCATCAATTTTTGTTCATCTGGCTGTCGGACCAGAGTAGACCAAGCCTAGCCCAGTGAATCCATTCCGTCAAGGAGGAACTGTCAAACAGCGCTTGGCAAACGCTAAAAACGACGGAAAAATAATGAAAAATATGACTGGAATGTCTTGTGAGAAAGGCCAAACCCCAACGAACTAACCCTAACTCACCCATACTGGGCTCATCCTCACCCAACACCCAACCTGACAAATTATATCTCGGTCGCGAGTGCTCCGCGGAAGCAGAGCAGCTCGCAGCATGTCCATCGTCCGGCGCAGAAACAAGCTGGGCGAGCCAAATCGGCCGCCCTCCTATATAACTGGTCGAGCCGCGGTACACGCGAGCCAAATCGCCCCGCCACGATCTCTCGGGAGTGCGGTGAGTGGAGCCGCGAAGCGAAGGAAAACGCCACAGAACGATCAAATCATCCATAGACCCTCCACAGAGATGTTTCTCATCAAAAACCTCAGGTAACAACAATCTTCTAATCTTCTCCCCAAGACCATCTTCTCCCCAAAATACAAATTACAAGACCATCTCAGAAAATTACAAATTACAAGACCATCTTCTCCCCAACTTCCCAACTACCTGTCCCCCCCTCCAGATTCTTCCCAGCGCCTTCCCACCCCATCCCACGGTCAGTGCCATTCCACTCACTTGTGCCTTGAGCACCACCGTGACCAGCGCGCAAACGGCCATGGGCAACCGGGAGATCTCCGTGCCAGGCATCGTGATCAGCCTGAGCGCCCAGCGGTGACCGGTTGTGAACGGCGCGGCGGTGCCGGAGCGCCGGGGATCCATGGCTTTGACGCGAGCAGCTCTTGCAAAGCTTGGATCTGTTAGAACAGTGGAAAGATGAAAGGAAAACCATTTCATCCTTGATGCTTGGAAATTGAATGGAAATCCACTGGACTCCAACTGAATTGAGAGGCCATCATGTGGGGTGGAGTCAAAGACCTCAAAAACTGGAGCCGCCCTGCACTACCACCCTGCAAACGGTCAACCAAACTGTCGCAGGTCCGTTGAAGAAGTGAAAGAACACGAGTTTCCTCATGTTGAGATAGACCCAGATCGTTGAGAAGGGACGAGTACAATCCCGACATTCTTTGCTGACGCTCAGAGGATGCGGAACTGACACACATCAAACCAGTGTCTTGGCAAAAAGGTGAAAAACGACTAAACGACTGGTCTTCACTTCCTCCAGTTAGTATAGTCAGCTGTGGTAACTGGGTGCCCTTGCCCCAAGGCCAAGGCAACGCTAAACCTGGCACACAGAACGATTGACCCAAGAGGATCGAGGAACACACTCCACGGAAGTTTCATCAAGTTTCCAGCACGTCCTTCAACACATTGCATGGAATTCAGGACACTCCAACACTCTAGTTCAGTTCCCCATAGTGCATCTTTGAGAGCAACTCAAAATCAAAACGAGCCAAATGAACATTGCAAGACCAAGCTTTTATTGATGAACTTCACCTGGACAAAAGGAATGTGTGGCCAATATAAAAATGAAAAACATAAACAAGAACACATCTTGTTACTCGTCGTAGCAAGTGCATCGCTACTAGTAACAAGTGCATCGCTACTAGTAGCTTCTTGTTGCTGGTAGTAAGGCACTTGTTACTAGTAGCGATGCACTTGCTACTAGTAAGCCAAGATGGATGCTACAAGTCTCTCAACATGGCCATCCGTGCCGATTACGACGCAGGTGTTAGGACATCCGGTCACGGGTCACCCAAATCCATGACGCGTCACGACGTGTCACAAGCCGACGACGGGCACCATTCAAGGAGCATCATTAACTCATTGACTAAGCCAAACTCTGTGTAATATGATACCCATCACCATATGGATGGGGGAGTCAACTCCCCTCATTTTATAGAGGATATGGGGTTGGGTATATAAAAAATATCCAAAAAATCTCCCCCCCCCCCAAGGCTCCCGCGTGAGCCAGCCATGTCCCAGCAACCGGTCGCTGGACGTCCTGAGCTCCCCCACATCATCATGGTCTTAGCTGTCTCCTCATCTTGGTCACCTCATCTCAGCTTTCAAAAGGCTATCAATGGCCATGGCCACAGACTCCACATCCAGCCGCGGTCCCCGTTTCTGCAGAATCCCCGAGATCGCCCTGAAGGGCGATCTCCCAGGGTGAAGGGAAAGCACACAGCACAAAGAAACGCTTTGGAGAAGCACATCTTGGAGAGGCTTTGGGTGAAACTCAAGAGGTTTGGGTTTTGCCGACATGCTTCCTTTCATCCATCGAACAAGGCCTCCTGAAATTCTCTGGACTTCACAGAAGGGCAGGGAAGAAGTCTTAAGAACTACGATGGGTCCATCTTCATCTCTTTTTCGCCGGGGTGCGCAGCAAGGCGGGGCGGTGGATCCGGAAGCACAGCCACAAGGACTGCGGCAGCACGAAGACGGTGGCAACACTGCCGTAGCACCTCACTCCACCCGGCCCCCGGTCCGCCCGAGTCCCGGCCACCCAGCCGAGCTCGGAGGTCCAAGACAGGGGGTGCAGGGGAGCGCGCGGCTCCTTTGCGCGGAAAAGAAGAAACAACCATGAAAAGACGGCGCCGGGAAGAGATGGATTCAATATCATGAAAATAGGCTGCTGTGATAGGTGGGTGTTCCATGAAGATATTGATTCTGCCACCTCCCTTGCAAATTTCATCCATCATATCCGGTGAGTCCAGGTTTCTGGGCTCATGCCGCGTGCAGTTCTGCGTACGTGATGCGCACGTCGTCACGCAGTTCTGCCAGGGTGCCCGTAGATCCAGCCGGCCATGATGGCTAAGATGTGTGCGGCTGCCAGCAGCAGATAGTAGTAGACCAAGGAGGCCTAGTCTGCGGCGCCTCTCCAACCCACAAACCCCCAAACCAAGGTCCGTGATGGTGCAGAGCCTTTGAAGAGGAAGTTGGGAATTGTGGTAGACTTGAGGAATCTGAACAAAATTCCTGCCAAAAGAGGGAGTTCAGAGCATCAAATCACCCGTGAAATCCCAAACGTCCTTCCTTCCCATTTCTCCCCATGTCTCGCGCACGAAGCTTGCCTTGGGACCCAAGACCACAGCCATGGTTCGGGCGCCTCTGCGGAGGTTTGGAAGGACGTGATGGCAGGTGGCCTCTGTAGATCAACAGGTGGTTCCCGAAATCTTCTCGATTCTACTCACTCCTGGTCCACCAGGCACCCTGCAACCCTTCTGCCACTAGTTCAAAATCTGTGATTTTGACATCAAAGAAGACCTTTCAGGGGGCCTCAGCATAGGCAATCCTCTCCCCCCGCGCTTAGGCAGCTGACCCCCACATCAAGAACCGCACGAAGACATGATGCTCGTCGTCGCCACGCCAGGGAGTCCATGTGCAGGTGTCTATCACAAGCTCCCCCAGTCCCAGCTCTGTCATGTTAGGTCTCACACGTCGACTACAGTACTTCTGGACGCTCCAAAAAAAAATGTTCTGAAATTTGTCCTCTTGGATGTCCACACCGCACCAATACCTCCAACTTTCTGGCTTCCTGACCGGCCGCGGTGCACGAGCAAGTGCTTGGCACTTGCATCAAAGAGGCCCAGATCAAGAGAGTCACCGTCGCGATGTCCACCGTCGCGGCGATGCATCACTTCGCACTGCTTTGCATCGCGAAGTCGTTGAAAGCCACCGCACACGGGGCATGCTCCGGTGGATAACAAACTGGCCAGTGGGGATCCCAGGAAAACTGGCCATGGCACGCTCTGGACAAGTAAAGAGAGGTCACACACACACAAAACATCAAAAAAACTGCTCAGCCAAACAAGACCTCGCTCTCCTCATCAGAGCCAGAATAACGCACAAAGGCAGGGTAGGAGCATCTCCTGCTGATCATTCATGTTGATCCTGTTCGCTGTGGTTTACAGTATATATAGTTTGCATTTGCACGCATTTACACTGTACACCCGAAAATCCCACAAGCGCTCAAACGTAGACGGATCTCTTCAACCCCCACCCTACAGATCTCTTCAACTTACGCAGTCTGCAGTCTGCAGCCTGCTCAGTCAGCCCCTCAGCGCAGGTAGCTCTGGCTGCCAGTCATGATCTTGTACCAAGACGGAGGGGCAAATCCTGCTGACCGCTGCGGGGGGCGGGAATTCAGTTTCCGGTCCATGCGGTGTTTCATGGAGCAGTGGACCTGTTGGAGCGTCAGAAGTGTTCCCACGACCTACACGTCCCTGCCAATGGTCCCAGCTTAGTCTGCTAAAGCTAGCTCATTCGACTGCATGAGCCCAGAAACAGAGCTCGTTCGACCGATACGATCGCCGCCGGTGGCCTCCACGAATACCGCGGTAGGGATATTTCCTCTTGTCATCCACGTATTCGCGCCAATTCACCAAGGATGCGGAGCCGTTCCTCGGGATTAGTAGCAAGAAGCTAGTAGCAACAAGTGCATCGCTACTAGTAACAAGGGCATTACTACTATTTACTAGTAGCAAGAAGCTAGTCCCCCCAAAGCTCGAAGCCGGAGCAAAGCTGGTCGGTGACGAAAGGTCGGTACGGCCCTCCACCGACCGGTCCGGTTGGTCTTCATATGTCTACGCTACTGGAGATTGGTCCATGTGGCAGCATATCCGACAGACATTCCACAGGAGTGTTTTTCAGAGTGGGGCGCACAGGGTTCACTCAAGGGTGGACCTGTTGGTGAGCTGTTGGGAAGGAGTGAAAGGGTTCTTCTTTTGGCGTGATGTAGTTGCATAGTCCAAATGCGGGACGTTTTATTGATCAAGAGCCCACATGGTAATCTCACTTTTCAGAAAACTATGGCTTCAAAGACTTAAACAGTCCACTGCTTCAGATTCCTCGGCCACTTCAATGAACCTGCAATTTCCTATTCTTCAGTGTTCCCCGCCCAAAGGTGAAGCCAAAACCTTTCAGCGTGCAGCTGCGGGTGGATGGCACCTGCAGTGCCATTGAACACCTAAAGTGGCATTGAACACCTAAATTGCATGGCTAGGCACCACAGTAGGGGCTCGGCTACGCATTTCGACCCATACCCAGACTCGGTTGCAACTTGCAAATGATTTCATCAACCGCCTATATAGTTGTCCTCTCACCATTGAATTCCCTCTACCGTTGAACCACCACCCCACTCCTCTCTCCCCCGTCCAAACTGTGCCCGCCAAAGTGCACATTCTCCCCCGATGGCACCTCACGGCTGAAAAATGCCCCTGAAAGAACAGTTATATAATATTATATAGCTTATTATAATAAGCGCCCGTGCAGAACCCTTATGTTATATGGCAGAACCTTATTATATAGCTTATTATATGTCAACCCTCTAAAGAGGTTTTGCCACCCCATTGTGGAAGCGCCCGTGCAGACGGTCCGCAAGTTCGTGCATCCAAATGGGGTGGTTTTACTAATCAAGAGTCTACATTATTAACCTCCCCCCCGCCAAAAAAGAAACAAAACATAAAGAAACACCTGGGCATGGCTGGACTTGGTAAGGGCCATGTTCCGACAAGCAGCAGTGCTTGAACAAGGGAAAGCAGGTCTCATCCAAATCGATCGATTTTTGGCACGTTTCCTGAGGTTCCCACCTGCCTGCAAAACCTCTACCTGCCTGCAGCCGAGAAAACGAAGCCATGAAGACGGCCCAAAAAAAGAAACGTCCATCCGATGCTTGCCCTGACTTGCCGAAGATGGATTTGTCATCTTCTAAGACTTCAAAGGGCACTGACTTTTCTGTTTACAGAGCATACCTTCAAAGGGCGTTGACTCCGTACCTATGAAGCCTGCCTAGTATGCAGTAAAATCTCCCTGCCATGCAGATATCACTCATCAAGACATATCAAGACTCTGAGTGATGTTCTAAATGAAACCTCTTGACCGCCTCTGCCTTTCTGAGTCCTACGACTTGGCTCACCAAACACGCACCCTGCGCAATCTCCGATGATCTTGATGTAAACCCTCCGCTGTAGTTTCGTCATGCAACTCGTCGGCGTTGTGCTTGTGGAATGCATCTTGCAGCCCAGCGGCCAACTGTCGCGGGTTGGTAGGTGTGGGGCGAAGACGGGCTAAGACTTGCTGGCGACTTGTCCTGGCGTCAGAAATGCTCGAAATTCCAGACGTCGGAGTGGCACCATGGTGTGATTGGCGTCACGGAGGACTGGCGTAACGGCGGATCACACGAAATCCTCTTCCCAAGCTTCCCATGGCTTTCCGTGGCTTCCCATCACTTCCCCGTGCCGAGCGACTGGTGAGGTTCCCCGTGCACATCCGTGCACCGCTTGGGTAAAACTGGCTTTCAGTACTTTGTGCCCGGAAACGGATCAGCCAAAACATGCGGTGTGCTGCGGTGTAAACCCAAAAGTCAGCTTTCCATTGGGTCAACGGAAATCCAGGAATATCAAGTGTATGCCGCTGTGTGCCTATATCATCATTTCTCCCAAAAGCTCTTCACAGGCTGAAACTGATGCTTTCATCAGCCAAGCACTTCGCCAAGGTGCGGTCGTCGCAAATCAGGACAACTGGCCCAACTGGCCTCGGTCTTGCGCACCAAAGAACCCATGACAAGATCATTTCAATTGAATTGAGTGTCAGGTGATGGGTCGGTGGAGGGGGACTCCCTTCATTCCATGCACCACTTGGAGGACACTCAAACCTTAGTGTTCCAGCATATGCTCACCGAACCTTCTTCAAGCGCCCACTCAGAAATAGCAAGGTGTTTCGCCTGCCCCAGTGGCCTGCCACCAAGGCACCGTGGAGCGTGGCTCCGAGCCCAAAGACGTGTTGGAGCCCAGCGAACCGTTTGAGTTCCTGGCCGACCCATGGGTTTGATCATGTGTCCTAAGGGATAGACACCCAGCAGGTGCTTGAGGTGAGGCTCAGCCATGCCAACCAATCACCCCAACAGCTGGGAACGTGAGGGAACCGCCTGTGAGGGAACTGTCCAGTTTCAGTCTCCGATTCCTTGACAAGAATGTCACGCGAGTTCGGGGAGACTGCTCAATGATGTTAGAATCTGTCCACTGTCAAAGTGATGGGTGGGGTGGTTTGGGATGGGAGGCGAGAGGCGATCGGCTTAGCCGCCGACCCATCCATCCCTCTGAGCTGCTAGTGGCATCGGATCCATCCGAAAAAGGGCACCATCTGTTTCACTCACCATGTACAACTCAAAAAAAAAGACACACATCGACTGGCACAAACCCACCGGCAGCCACACCTGAGCTTGTCTCGCCCCTGAAGCGGAGCGCCCAGCCGGGGGGGTGGGGTCTACAGAGGAATTTAGATAGCCTTGGGCTGAAATTGGGACTGCCCAAATGGGCGATGAGAGGTGCCTGGAAACATACATGGTTACATGAACCATTTATCTTCAGCTCTCAAAAAGACTTGGACGGATCGCGAAGGCTTGAGGCAATCTCGGTGCCTCAACAGGACAAGTCCTGCAACTCTGCTGCTCATTTCAAACCCCGTCAGCCTCCCAACCAACAGTTCCGAGCTTCAATGCACCCCGTCAAAAGGCTCCCAACAACAAGAAACAATTGGTTTTATCTCAGTAGAGAACTTCTGATCAATGTTCCGAAGGTTGGATAGATCCAAAACCTTTAATACTCTCCCCTCGCCTTCTGCTCCAGCTTTCCTGGCGCACTCACCGGGCTCAAGGCACTCGGGCTGCTGGGCGACGTGGCCCCCGTCGGCGACATGGCCCCCGTCGCGGCGCACGCGGCGCTCGGCGCGGCGGGCGGCGCGTTGGGGTTCTCAATCTCCCCCCAGGCGAGTCCTCAGTGCGGCCGCGGGAGTCAGAGGTCCGGAGCCCGCCGTCGGGAGTGAGTGAGTTCACGCAGTTCGGTTCGTCCTTGGATGGATCCGGGATATTTTGGGGAGGGAGGAGTTGCTGCTCAAGTCCTCCTAGTCTTTCAATTAAGGAATAAACAAAACGACAAGGACGTGACATACAAGGGGCATCTCTGATGAATGGTTTACATATTTATATACAAATATTTATATTCAACATACTGGAGTTCCCAACTTGCTTGCTGATGTCCGACAGTTTGGGCGGAAGAATGGCGCGATCCTTGGGCACCCGGGCGACATTCAAATTGTGCTTGGGGCGATGGAATCGACTTGGAGCCCTTCAGCCTCGGCGACCGGCGCGGACGACGCGGACGACGCATGCGGATCCGCCTCGCGCGCCGCGCGCACGGGACGTGCACGGGACGTGCGTTCAGAGGAAGGTGCGGAAGGCAGTGGTCACAAACGCACCGCTAAGGAACGCTGTTTTGGGGCTTCGGGAAGGTGGTGCAGTTCTGGACAGCAACGGTGGTGTTGGAAGAAAGACACGTTCATCACTTGGAGTTGGATGATGGTACGAAGTTAGCAGGACAAAGGTGAGACGAGTTCTTCAAATGCACTCTAACCAAACCCTATAAAATCAAGAATGGCCCCCCTCATGAACACCGCATGCTAGTTCTGAAAGCAAATGGCCAACGTTGTACATTGTAAATAATTCCAGACAATGTGATGTCAGGATGTCTATTTAATTTGCCTTGGATTAGGATCTAAGAGGAAACTCAGCACTCCTTGCTGTCACTTCATGACTTCAACTGCTTCCCCCAATTGGAAACCTCCTTGGCTCGGGCTCGCTCCATCCTCCCTCGTCCGCTCCACCCTCCGCGCCTTCCAGATCTCCCTGACGAGATCTCCGAGAGGTGTGCTGGGCGTGGCATCGAAGGCTTCTGATGAAACAGGGGTCAATCACAGTGCGACACGCAGGACGAGGCAGGGGAAGGTGTTTTGGAGGTGTAGATCAGTGACACTTTTGACTGGAGTGGCAAAGGGGAGATGAAGGCAAAGCATGTGCTCTTCCGGAAATGTGCTGTAGTTGATGGCCATCGAAATACTGGCCAACCAGAAAAAAAACCTTCTCGAGCCAAGAACCTGCGAGTTGTGCTTCGCGAGTCGCGGGAGCTTCTGATTGAAAGTCTGAAACTTGGTCCGATCTCCGTCTGAAACTGATGTGGACGACTTAGTCATCCAATGCAAGATTTCTTGGACGCAAACTTCTGGATTTCAGTTACTGCCATGTTTGAGTCAGCTCTGCTAGTGTAGCAAAAGCAACTCCCCACAAGATTCCTCACAAAGTACCTCCTCAACCTCAGCGATATGCCAAAACGCCAGCAGAGCGGGCCTCCTCGCCGGTCCGCCTCGATGTCCCGGTAGTTGTTGGCATGTAGAATGGCCACCACATAGAGCGCCGCCTCGTGTCGTGCGCACCCCACGGAACTCCGTGGTTTTGGCAAAAAGGGAAAAAGCGCGAAGAAGCGCGAGCAGCAGAGTCATGGCTCTACAGGTATGAAGAAATGCAAAGCATCTGGGAAGTTGGAACCTTTGGTTGGCCAACCTATCATGTTGGAGTCATATGCGCATGATAGGCACGTGACATGTGTGCGATCCTGTGGTTGATGAACAGTTTGCCATCCCCTTCCTTCGTCCGACAGGGCCGATCACAACGGCAAAGTAAAAGAGGTTGAGGGCAGAAGTGATTCCTCACTCTTCCATGATATGCACTGCAATGATCAGGGATCCCAGTGCAAAGGTCTATCCATCCTGTAAGTCACTGCAAGACCGAACCCAGGTCTTGGCTGCCACAAACAGTGCAAACCCAGTTTCTGTCAACTCTTGCAGAGTGTTCTTTCTCCCTCCGACCAAACCGGATTGCTGCCTCTGTTGGGTTGCCATCTGCAAACCAACAGAGGTTGAAGAACCCTATAGACAATCCCATAGGTACTCCGGTACAGTGACGGGTCCTGTTTACGGTCACTAGACGATGTCTGTTGGAAGGTCCTACGGTCACGTCCCAAACATCACCAGCGACTGTGCCGGGCTCCAGGCCGGGAGCGTCAGCACCAAGCCCGCTGACCTGACACGTCCGTCGCCGGAAACGGCGTCGCCGGACCAAGGTGTAAACCTCTCCCTCTCCTTTTTACGAAAGGAAATGACTAGCAAATGGAAATCTCTCTGTATAAATTCTTAAGAAGGTCTGGCTGCAGCCGTCTTTACAGAGCCGTCTTCTCAGCATCTCTCAGAGCCCCAGCTGCCTCATTAGCGCTTTAGGGGACTCCCGGACAAACATGCTGGAGCTTCACCGACAAACAGAATATGGGAACAACGTGTGTACGTACCTGTATGTATGTCTGTGTCTGTGTGTGTGTGTCTGTATGTGTATGTGTGTGTGTGATGCTGCAGCTGAGCTGATTCGACTACGGCGTCTTGGGCAGCGGCCAACTCGATTTCGAGGCACCAATATCGACAGAGTTCCTTTGGTAGATCTGGAGCCAGGTCGAGTCCCAGGTTCACCTTCTTGCATTTTCTCTCCTGAAAACACTGAAAAAAAAAAAAAACTGAAAAAACACGATGCCTCTGGATCTGGGACGCCACACGGCACGGAGCCAACAAGAATCTCAGAGCTGTAAGCGAGCACTCCAGGGCCAAAGCAAATGAGCACCTGAAGGACTCGAAGAACAGAACCCCGGGGGCGCAGGACCACCTGGTGACCTGGTGGACCACTTGGGAACTACCTCCCTAGTAGCGTCCTTGCTCCTAGTAGCGCTGCCCTTTTCTCATAGTACCGTCCTTGTTCCTAGTAGTAAGGCCAGGAGCCCCGTTCGTAGCGTCCTTGCTCATGAACTGTGAACATCTGCGAACCATGGCATTCCATGGCCGCCAGGTCCATGTCGCTCAGAGTTACGCGGAAAGCATGTCGCTCGGCCTCCGCACGGTGAGATCACCCAGGCCCAAGTACTTCAGAGGCGCTGGACCCGCCGTGTAGCCCAACGCCTCAAGTCTTTTCAGTCCCACGGCGCATGGGGAGGACGAATGGGCGACCGAGTCTGCACCCGGAGAGGTCCGGTGGAGAGGTCGGGCAAGTCGAGTGGGTGGGCAAGTCGAGTGGGTGAAGGTTGTGAGCTGCTCAAAGCACCTGCCAAGTTTCACCTGAACTGCTGCCCGAAGATGGTGGTCTTATGTGCTTTTGTGGAGCCAAGATGTTGGCACTTACGGTGTCCAGTTGCATGGCATCCTCTCTCGGACCCAAACCAGAAGAGTTTGTCGCGCGCGCTCCGTGCCCAACCAGGGCTCCCCACCAGGCACGTGCCCAGCGTCGCCCAGCCCAAGACTGGCCGGTCCGGTCGCCGTCCGACGGTCGAAGCTGCACAGAATGGTTAGACTCGAGCTATGCAAGCTGAAGGGCTCATTCTCTTCAAAAGTCTTAAGCAATCCACATGAATGTATATGGATCTGGCATGGCAACAAACGGTATTGCTGCTGAACAAGTGCAGCGCAACTACAGCAGTTGCTGTCCTTCAAAGGATACAAAAGAGCTTCATCCCAAGCCATGTTGCATCACAAATAATTAGGCAAATGGTCCAGGCTTGAAGCTACACATCTTCTTGAACATGAAGAACTACTTCATGATCTGCTCCTTCAGGGATGCAGCGAGAAGACAAGCTCTCCTGCCTGTGCTGCTGTAGTTGGTGGCCACCACGGACCAGCCGAAGAAGCACAACCTGTCCCGGTTCGCACCACCCGTTGGGGTGATCTGCTGACTTACCGACCTCCTGACCTACCGGTGGGTTGATGGATCTGTCTGGATCTGTGCGAAGAACAAAAGATGGTGGGGCTCTTTGGGGCCCTTTGCTCTGTTCGTAGCATCCTCTTGTTTCGTTCGTAGCTTCGGCCAGGAGTGCCCCGTTCGTAGCGTCCGATCGCAAATGGAGGGGTGGCGCGACGAAAGCTGTCTCGTCCATGTTCCTGCCCAAAGGCACTTGGCAGGTCCGCGCATGCAGAAGAGGGATTGCAGCTCTCGACCACCACTAAAGTTCGCCTACCCCCAAAGACACTCAGATGGAAATTGGTTGAAACGTCAACAGGAAATCATGCTCCGCGGTTCTCGACTACCGTGTTGCTGGCCATCCATGCTTGCTTCACAATCTTCACAAATCACAAAGGATATTTGCATCCAACAGCGACAGCGTGTCAGACCAACAGCAACCTTCACTCCTAACACCTCGAGATGAGGCCCGGCGGCCCAGCAGCCGAGCCCTCCACTCCACCGACCACAGAGCACCCCCACCAGAAGCCAAGGCAAAGAAGACCAAGCACCTGCGGTACCCACAAATCATTTTTCCACGGACAGCTGTTAAGCCTTCACCCACAACTCAAGGAATACCCGGGTTCACCTCCTCCGCGAAGCATTTGGATTCACCCGGGAGCAAAAAATATTGGCAAATAAAGTCCTGTTTTGGGTAGTTTGATTGATGTCTCCTGGTCTTTTCAGGTTTCTTGCCCATGCTTGCCTCTGCATCTTTTCTGAATCTGTTCTGCAATCTCTCGGTCCTACATTCTTTTCACCGAAGAGGCCCTGAAGAGACACCGATGGTTTCTACCTGGGTGCCTGGCACCCCGAACCGCACCTTGAGTGTGGTGAAGGACACCAAGCCTCAGACGGCACCATCGAACGAAGCCCCCGTTGGGGTCTCGAACAGCCTTGGAAAACCCATCGAACGAACCCCCTGAAGTGCTGTGCGCGGTTCAGACAGGGACTCCATCAAACACACGGCAGATAGCTCTTTTCAGCGGCAAAGAGCTCCATTCCAAAAATCATCACTCAGAAGGAAACGTGCTTGAAGAAGGAAATTGTAAAAATCCTGCTAGTGCCCTCTCGGATATCCTTCAGAGGCACTAGATGTGTCTGAAGGACATCTAAGCGCTCAGCCGAACCTAGGGTCCGCACCATCAACGAGGGTGCGGTCACCCGCTGTCTCCGACTTGTCAATGCCCTTCTTAAAGTCCATGTACCTCAGGTGTGAAGCAGGCGGGGACCTTCTATCTTCACACCGGGTCGGGGCTGCTGGCTTGAGCCAGGCCTAGATGTTGGGCGGGCTTGGTAGATGGGTCCAGTCCAAGGATTGGTCTAGAAACAGTCCTCCATAGTGACTACTACAATGGCAACTGCAACATCCATCCGTGTTCCCACTCTACATGAAGGGAGATATCATTTCATCAAGCTCTCACCTAGGCTTTTGTCCCCCATATCCATCCCCTTGAAGGCTGCAACCGTCAATGGAGTCTTGATCACCGGAGCTCTATCCGATCCATCTTTCCACCACACGACCTCGTTCACCCACCGCACGTGTCCCAAGCCAGATCCCACGCGAAATCCGTTGAAGCGGCGAGTTCACCAGGTTGGCCGCCGCTTGGATGGCGATCAACGCCACCAGCAGGGCGAAGACGCCCTGGGGCCCGGGGGGGGGGGGGGAGGGGTGGGGACGGGTGGGCGGAGAGAAAGGATGCATCCTGGTGTGGCACTCACGGTTCCTTGCTTTGGTCAGGAGATTCGCCTATATACCTTGACTTGTTCCACAAACAGATATAGTAGCTGGATGTACCTTGGCACGGATGGCGAGGATCTGCGAAAATCCAGACAAGGTCACTGTATGTCAGTGCGTTCCTCAAGGAGGTCCCGGCGCCCCCTGGAACTCCCCAATCTCCCGGCGGAGCGCGCGCCGTGTAGCCCGGCAGGGGATGCCGCAGCACCGACTTCAGCACGGCCAACAAGACCAGCTGCGGCCCCAAGATGGCGGGGAAGGTCCATGGCCTCCAAGGTGCTTGATTTACAAAAAGTTGCAAAACAATTGGGTTTTTACTATGTACCCTATGGATCCCTATGGCCTCCAACCTACTAGTGATGGTCTCCAACCTAACAGCGATGGCCTCACAAAACAAAGAAAAGATCTCAGGACACCTCAGAGAGAGGACCCATTGCATTTGACCGCACCCAACATCTTTGTCCTTGCATGTTTTCTGTCCAGGATTGTTTGTCCAATCAACACACTACACAGCGAAGATCGGGCTAGCTTGAGGGATACTTCTTGACTCTCGGCAGTGGGTACCTGAATGCTTACAGCCCTTCAGCAGGTTGAAGTAACACTTTCCACTGGAAATACACTCCAACAATTGACTTGGCAGGCCTTTCTTTCAACAATAATTTTCCTGTGACCCAGCCGCCGAGCGCCCTCCAAGCAGGGACCATGTTTTCCACAAAAAGCAAACCACGCCTCAAAGCTGTGATCAGACCCTCAAGGAAGGAAGGGCGTCCACCTAAGTCCTGCCGCGCTGACTGTGGCATTGACCAGGAGCGGAGGCGAAGCAGCGGAGGGGTGGGAGACCTTCTGTTCCATTCTGTTGGCTCCATCTTCTGGCTCCAAGTCATTGGACGTCGCAGCTGTCGGACGTCCAAGTCATTGGATTGTGCCCCAGCTTCCTCCAGCCCGACCTAAACGTGTCTGCCCGACCTCTCAGACAGCCTTAACTAGCAGAAAGGATGTATCAAAACGGTTCCACCAGCACCTGGGTGTGGGACCTTTTTCTTGAAATCTGAACAACCACTTGCACAAGGTTGTGGCTGTCAACACGCAATGCTAAATGAACTCAAGCGCAACTTTTCCATGGCGCGCTCGAAGTGAAAGGAGACTCAAGTGGGCCCAGCTTGACCCGAGAAGTGCCAATCCGTGCGATCACATGCTCGACTCTTTCACTGAAGGTTCTTTCTTTGGCAATTCTCGGAGCTGTGCAATCGGACCCTGAAGCCAAGTTCGGAAGGCTTCTTGCAGCTTTCGGTCTATCTTAGTAAGACCGTCTGCGTACATCAAGGTTGTTGGTATCCATCGGAATTGGTCTTCTGTGACCGTTTCTTGAATTGCCCTTATGTTGATCATGCTCCGTCGATCAGCCAACGAAGGGTTCTGAGCAACAACTGCATCGAATAAGCTTTTCGCGTCAGTTGCTTGAAGAAAATTCAAGCGACATCCGACACGATGGGCCGGAGTGGCAAACAGAATCTGGCTGATGTACATGTTGGCAAAAGCTGATCTGTCACTTCCTTCATCGGCCGAAGAGGCCTCAGCAGCAAGCGTGCTGCGGCAGATCCTTGGACTGCGGCATGACCGCCAATCGATCACACTGACTTTGCTTGGCACTTGGGTGACTGGAGCACTAGTCACTGTTACCAGAATTCCCAGTTGCGATCCTCCTTTGGCAGCATTGGCCCATGAAGCGTCTGTGTATGTCAACAGCACTGTGCCAGCATTCATGGCTATGTCTTGAAACAACAGGCCGTCTGTTGCTGTGCTCTTCAAGTATGCAGCCGTTTCATATAGTGTTTTCAAATGACTGGCATCGATGTTGCTTCCATTGGTCAAAGAAACAACTGCTGAAACATCTGGTCTTGCCTGAGTCGAGGCCCATTGGAGGCAACCTGATATTGAACGAAACTCTGTTCGTTCTTCAGGACTTAACGTCAAGTCAGCCTGCATGCGACCTCGAGCAAGGGATCGTTGCTCGATCTCGTCAATGAAGCTCTTCATTGTGACTTTGAGGGTAAAACGGCCTTTGGCGTTGCGAAGCAATGTGAGCTCTTTGCCCTTGAACGTCACTGCAACGTTCTCTTGGATAGTGTTGATGCTTCCCCATTTGAAGGCTTGGTAGACCTCCGAAGGGTCGTAGTCCTGTCTATAAGTTCCTAGGAAGTCATCAACGTATACCAAAATCAACGACAAAATCTGTCGATTCCCTTCTAAGTCAGGTTTTGTGAACTTCATGAACAACATCTTGTCAAAAGAGTGGCGTTCGTAGCCACATTTCTCCAGCCGGCCAACAACTTCTTGCGCCCATAGTCTCGGCGCATTCGGAAGGCCATAGATGTTCCCTGTCACCTGGTAGGCTTTTGCCTTCCAGCAATTGGTCTTCCGGATGAGACCATCATCCGGCGGCAGCAGGTACAATGGCAAGCTTCTCTCATCATCCGGTTGGCTTCCTTGCAAAAAGGCTGTGGAAGCGTCTGCTAGCCATCCGACCCAACTAAGTCCTGTGCATTGGACTTCTTGGTTCATGCCTGCAACCAAAAATAACATGATCACATGTTCTGACAGTCTACCAGGAGTAGGGGCATCGCGGGAGATACTAAACAGATCAGGGTCGTTGTGTCCTAAGGCTACGACACGACATTTGGCCTTGACTTCGCCAACATTGCGATTCTTGTCGCGATAAACGGCCCTGCTTCGGAGCAATCGTTTCCTCAACTTGGGGTCTGCTTTGACCCGAGAAAACTCTTCATCTGTCAACGGTCTGATGGATTGCCATTCCATCCATGAGCTTTCTTCTTTGCCTATTGCTTGGAGAAATTTGTCTATGTGACTTGGGTGCATCTTCATGATCTCTCTCCAAGGCAACTCACGATCCAGCTGTTTTCTTTCCTTTCGGGACATTGGAGGGCTGGTGGAGCTGGAAGAAGGAGTTGGCCTGTCTTCTTCATCGGATTCATCATCCGTTGTGTCTGGTTCATTGGGCTGTTTGTCGGTACCCTGGACGTCGTGTTGACGCTGGGTTGTGCTCAGGTAGCACTGGTGAAATTGGTTTGGTTTTGGTCCTTAGCCAAAAAGCTCTGATCCATCATAGCTGGTTGGCATTCTCTCGATGGTGCCCTCATCGTACACTAAGGTGGTGAGTGACTCGAACGTCCGCTTTTGCGGAAGGATCGGGAGTGCCTGGTGCTCTGCTGATACTGCTTGTGATGGAGACTGCTGTGTTGGCTGTTGCTGAACAAAATGTTCGGACCTGTTGAAGTGATCAGACAGGTGTTCTGTCTGAGGTGCATCTAATTGTTCTGCGGCCATGGAATGCTCTGGTGCTGGTGTTTCCTGAAAAACCCCTGTGTCAGGTGGCTCAGGCTGTACTGCTGGTGCGTCATCTTGACTATCCAGCTGGGCTTGCATGTCTGGCTGTTTCGCCAAATTTGTTTCGGGCGCTTTCGAATCGGAAGGTTGGTCTTGGTTTGGCACTGGCGGCAAGGCTGCCGGCGTGCCAGTTTGCTGGTCCATGACGACTGGCAGACTGGACGTTTGGTCTCCAGTCGGAGGCTTCAGCTGCTTGCTCTGTTTTGTTTCTACACCTCGTGACCGTGAACGGCCACGTTGCGATGGTGTACGTGGTTGAGGTAGGTCTCCAAATCGATATTGGTTCACCACTGTGTTCTGATTGAACTGCTGGTATGTCGGGCTTTCGATCTGGGTGCGCGCTTGGGCCATCTCCAATCGCACACTGGGGTGTCGTTCCACCGGCAGGGACGGTGGTGGTGCCGGCGTTGAAGGCGCCGGTCCAAGAGGCATGACAAAATCCTGGACTGGCTCGGCTGCTATAGTGCCTGGTGTGTCTGGCGCCATGATAGGATCTGGTTGATCCTCTGGCGGAGCTGGTCCGGTGTGGTCTTCCAAGTTCTTCTCAAAAACCTGGTTCTGGATGTCTGCATTGGCATCTTTCAATGCTTGTATGTCTTCTTTGGATGGATTCCAAGACTCGAATCCATATGCTGCTCGGAGCTGTTCGGCTGTTACTAAACTGGATGTGGTGCCACTTCGTACCCAGGCGAGTTTACCTGGAGCACTGGGATCCCATGCGAGGAATCTGGAAATCACCCAGGCGCCTCGCTTCTTTATGCCACGTTTTGTCCACCTCCAAAACGCACATGTTTGGCCTGGCTGTAGATCTGGAATGCCTGTCTTTCTGGTCTTTCTCAACATGGCTCTTTTGATGTGGGAGGACACATCGAGCTCAATGAGATGTTTTTTGTGCTTCTGCTCGCATGAGTTCTGCTTTGGCTGCTAGGTTGTCTGCTAGTTGCGGACTGGAAGCAAGTGTTCGATCATCACTCAGGATTCCGGCCGGGAGCCGTGGTATGCGTCCGAACACTGCTTGGTACGCCGTGCGTCCTCTGCTGTATGTGGATGAATTGAGCGCATGTAGCGCTGCCGTAAGTGCAACAGAGGCTTGTTCGTTGGTGGTGATGCTCCATTGGTCAACCAACTTCTCAAAAATTGTCCTTAAGACCATATTCCGTCTCTCAATCTGTCCGATGACCCAGTGGGCCTCTGCTGGTGCAAAGTCTAGGATGATGCCTAGACTTTCAAGTCTATGCCGACAATCTCCCAAAAAGGCCCGGTCCTCGTCTGCCAAGATGCGGTATGGAAGTCCGTACGGACGCAACCAAATCTGGTGGATGAGGTCGAAGACCTCACTGGAGTCTCTGGAAGGGAGAAGTCCTCCCTGGTGGAATCCAGTGGCGCGGTCAATCATGCCAAGGATGGGAATGGTTCTGGCATCAACGGTCTTGGTAAAGAAGATATCCATCTGCACCTGGTCACCAAATTGGCCAACAGCCATGGCTAGTTGTGGCATGGTCGATGGTCTCGCCTTTTGTGGAGGTCTCAACCTCTCGCAAGTTGCACAATGGAGACATTGGATGCATGTCATGACTGAGGCTGGTGCTCCACCATAATATGCAATCATTCTGGCCATCTCGGTGGAATTGGGATGTCCTAGGTTGCAATGTAATCTGGCGACCAGTCGACGACTTTCTGGAGGAATGCCGGCTGGCAAACCTGGGAAGGTGATGTCTGTTGGGAGTTCAGGCAAGGGCAATCTTGGGTTGTCCTCATCATCGTCTGGCTGCTTTGGCGCGTCGACATTGGGCACGGTGCCATAACAGAAGATGGCTAGACGGACTGGTTTTGCGAACTTCTGCTTGGGAAATTGGATACTGGCTAAGTCTTCGCATTCGAAGCTTCTGGAACTGTCATTATATTCCAAAAAGGCTGCTCTATGGCTGTAGTCGTAGTTGGCATCCATGAGAAGCCGTCTCATGGTTGGCTTGGACACTGCCTGGATGCGACAAAGATCCATCCTGGTCAACTGGTGGATCTGATGTCCAAGTGGCTCGGTCGGTTCGATGTAGAACGGACGTCTGGTGGTGTTCTGCCATCGTCTTTCGACTTCTTCAACCACTGGCTGCCAAAGTGTCAGGTCTGCAACTGGTTGGGCTGGTACCACAGCATAGACCATCTGCGGTAAGGCGAACCGGTATGGTTCAAATTGGTGAACCCATGCTCGGAGTTCCGTGAGAACTGCACAAACAAGATGGTCTGGGTAGACCTGGCTGGCCTTGGTCATCTTGCCTTGGATGGTCGTGCAGTATTCCCTTTGGGCTGGAGTGAGCCGTTTGTTCAAAACATGGTCTAGGCCTGGTTGGTTTCCGATAAATCGTAGGCCTTTGATGACAGGTTTGTCATCTATCTCTGCTCCCCATGCACCGGCATCCGTCGTTGAAGTCCACACTCCATAGTGGCTCATAAGTGCTTCAATGCAGGGAAGTGACCACAGTCTGCTTTTGACTGGGTTCTCTATCAAAAACAATCTTCCTTCTTCCATCTGCAACCATGCCAGCTGAGCTGCAAACTCAACCAAAACATATTCCTCCTCTCTAAGTCGTTGAAGCAGTGCTTGCCGCTCTGGAGAGGGATAGTTGAGGTTTTCATTGAACAAATTCCACAACACACAGCTGATTCCCATGATCAGCTTCCATGGCCTGAACTTCTTGACCATGCCGATGATCATCTGACGGGTCTGGGGATGTTTGAAATCCTGTCCGAAGTTCAGGTCCATAGGTTGCAGAGCGTTCAACCCAAACTGGCTGGCAAACAAGGTGAATTTGGCACTCCCGGCAAACAATTCAAAAACGTCTATGTTCGGCGGGGGGCCGCTGGTGGACTGTCATGAAGCTGTGGTAGATGCGGTCCTCAGCCTCTAACTGCTTGCAGCTATGCTGAATTTGGCCTTTCAACCGTCGAGCTCGTCCCACTCGTAGCTCGACTCCAAGTCCTCCAGATCGGAGTGGATAGTGATCTCCCTGTCGGAGTCGCCCTTCCTGAAGTTGGGGTCTTGGAGGTAAGCTCTTTGTTCTGCCAGGCTCCAACTGAAGAACGGGTCGTTGTGGTAAATGTGGTACGCCAGTGCTCTCTGATCCTCGGGCGTCATCTCTGTGGGCCATGCGTCCTCGTAGCCCGTGGAAGGCTGTTGTGGAGCTTGGGATCGCATCTGGGACCTGGAACTGGACCCGCTGGGATGATGCTTGGGCTTGGCCGTGGGCTTGCTCTTGGGTGTGGTGCCAGTGGGGAGAACCGTATTCTCCGGAGACGGCATTGGCAAGGGCACAGACGCTGAGGACGAGCTGTGCGATTTTGCGCGGATTTCCCACACTCCTTGCCCTTGGTTCCATTTGAACACGGCTTGGCATGTCAGGCACTTTGCGAATCGGCCGTGAGCATTGCCGTACCTCTTGCACTCCTTGTGGTCGCAATCCCGAACTCTCGGAATTGGCTCTGGCATCTTGGGTGGAAGCGCTGACAAGATCTCCTGAGGCAAAAGGCTGAGGCGGACTGCCGCAACCATTGCCCTGACGGTCTTCTTCATGGCCGTCATCAGAGTCAAAACGACCTGCCTCCAACTTCGAAGCCATTGAGGTGGTGTCTGCAGCATCGTCCGGAGAGCGAATTGAGGAAGTCGTGAAAGCTTGAGAAAGCAACACTTCAGGCGGAGGAGATCGCCAAATGCTCTTGTCAGAAAAATGAGACCACACAGGCGACCGATTGACGTCTGGCGGAAATTGCAAAATGTTCACAGCTAGTTGACCACAAACAAAATGAATGGGAACTACAGTGTTCAGCTTGCCGACATGCATTGTCATATCGACTAGCGAAAGCACGATGTCAAGCTCTCTCATGACCGCGTGACTGACCAACAAAGGAATTTCAGCTTGAAGAACGCAAACTCCCAAAAGAAAACCACAGAACTCTGTCTCTTGCAAACCAATGGGAAAATACTTCTTGTACAAGGCTCGCTCTTGTTCACCCTTTCCAAACTGAAAAACATCTGTCGAAGGCACCTGCAGTGGCTTCAGCTTGAACTGGTGCAGGAGCTTCTCGAAGCTCTCGGCCCACCTGAGGCCGGCGCACGTTCGTTGACAAGCTGTGTCCAAAATCATGTAGTGCGACAACTCATCAATGGTGTCATTCCCGAGCACGGCCTTATTCACATGAAAGAGGGCATTCACAGTGAAGAGGTTCCCAAACGATTCCTGGTCGTTGACTTCCATACTGCCGTGCTCGTGGTGGACCACCATTGCTGAATTGGGCTTCCTATAACCGGTGGACTGCTGGTTGGAGGTCTTTTGCAACGATGGTTTGCCCTTGAACTGGTTTTGGGATGGCTGTTGACGGGGACCATCTTTGCCTCTCTTGGTCTTGTCGGCCATGGGGCACTCAGGGTCCGAGTGCCAGTGACCTAACTGACCACACGCCCCGCAATGGGACGACTTCTTCAACTCGGCTGGGCTCTTTTTCCCACCAGAAAACTTACGTCCAAGAGTGAGTCCACTGAGTCGGCGGGCGGTGACCGTGAGGACTTGCGCCAACTCCGACAAATCAATGTCGTCTTCTGGCTCTTGACCCTCGTCCTCATTGTCTGGGACGTCATCCTCATAGTCAACCTGCTCGGCTCCATCAGGAGCCTCTTCGTCAACCGTGGGCAAGGCTGTATCCGGAGGGGCGTCGTCACTCACTTCAGTCACAAAAACCTTCCGATGGCTTTTGAAGCCGCCTTTGCCTGAGCTTGAGGCTGAAGCATTCGAAGGAACTGTTGAAGCAGATGTGGATGCGGATGAGAAACTCTTTGTCGTCTTGCCACTTCCTTTGGAAAATGGGACAACTGTACCATCTCTGTTGTAGATGGGAGGAGCACCGCGATACTCTGGCCATTGCAGCAACATCGCATCAACTATCCTAGAAAACTCCATGCTCTGGTTGGTGCCCACGAGAATCAACCGTTGGCTTTCTTGAGACAACTTGCTTCTATCTAACAGTCTCGCGCCCCTAGCTTCGTTGTCGTACATCAGCGACACATCGATCCCCACCGATAACAGGTTCTTTTCTGCCCTGCGGTATCTATTGGAGAACGTTCGAAGATTTTCCCCACTGTATCTGCTGATGGATTCATACTCGTTGAGGAAGCATCTCTTCTGATATACAAGTTTCTGTTCCATAGGCCCCCTGAGCTGTTGTAAGATGAAGTCGATACCACCGTCGCTATAGATCTGTGCAACATCGGCATGCTCCAATTCTTGTTCAGGTTCACCTGTCAACGAATTGTACAGCAGTAGAGAGGCCTCCTTCTTTGAGCAGTAGGGTGCGACCTGAAGCTCCCACAAGCGGACCTTCTTCTCAAACTTGGGCCATGCTCTGATGTCGTCTTTCTCGTACTTCCACAAAGGGGGACTTGGCGGGGCTCCACTCTTCCAGCGAACACCTTTGGAAGGTCCTTGTGTTGAGGACCAATCAGGGTAATCCTCTTTCGGTTTCACCAGCTGGCCAAGTGCCTTCAGCAACTTGCTATCTGGGCTTGTCGAAGAAGATCCTGCTGTTTGAGTCTTTGGCCTGTCGACTGAGGGCAACGGCCTGATCGAGACCGGATGATCATCATCCATCCAACGCCTATACGCATCGGCAGTTGTAGCGCCCAAGGGCGCATCCGGATCAACAGTCGGGTCGTCAGTACGCTGTTCGGACTCTGCCCGTTCAGCATGTTGATAGGGCTCTCCAACTGGGTCAGGCGGTTGCTGCTTCTTGCGACGACGTCGTGAGTTCTTTGATGGCTGTGCCTGAGGAGACTGTTCTTTGGGGATGTCTGCAGCTTCATTCGCAAACGGGACATACAGCCAGGTACCTGATTGACCAACTGCCTTTGTCGACCGGTCTGTTCTATAAAACTGTGTCCCAAAGCACTTGCTACAAACCCAGGCATTCTCTGAACCGAACCATTGGTCAGAGTTGCAATCCAAACATCTCCAAGACACGGGATTGGGCTCATGAAGGTGGATCGAACTCGATGACTGAGGTGGTGCAGAAACGAAATCATGGGATCGCTCCAAGGACCGATGATCCACAAGGTCAGGAAGCGAATCGGGATCCGACACCTCAGCCATAGGCTCCGGTGCCAACTGAACAACCACTTGCACAAGGTTGTGGCTGTCAACACGCAATGCTAAATGAACTCAAGCGCAACTTTTCCATGGCGCGCTCGAAGTGAAAGGAGACTCAAGTGGGCCCAGCTTGACCCGAGAAGTGCCAATCCGTGCGATCACATGCTCGACTCTTTCATGAAAGAATATTCACAAGAAGATGAGCCTCCTCCCACAAATGTTGAATCAGAAAATCATTGCTCACCATCAACCTACACAAATCCTCCTTCACCAGATGTTCTGTTGAGTTTCACGAGAGATATGCCCCGTCTACTACCAATTTCCTCCCTTTCCGCTCCCTCCCCTTCCCCAGCGCCGTCTCTTTTTGCGCCAAGCGCGCTCCTGGGACTCGTATTTCGCCAGCTGCTGCAAGATGGTCAGGGCCCCTACGATGCTGATGTTCTTCAAGATGTGCACGGTGCGATTGCGCTTCTCAGCGGAACACTGGATGTCCCAGAAGGGGTACGGGTCCTCGGTCGACGGAGCCGGGTGTCCGGGACCTCCCGGCGGAAGAACCAACGGAGCGCTGCGGCGCTGCATTGAGTTCAACCAGGAATCACATCCAGCGTTTGATGGCCAACACAGGGAGCAAAATCACAAGGCCCTCAAACCCATAAGATGCACCAAGACCCAATGCTATTTTGTGGGAGGCCATTGCTATTAGGTTGGAGGCCATCACTATTAGGTTGGAGGCCATTGCCAATAAAAGGACAGCAAATTCGTTTCCATGTGTTCAACAATCAACCCAGACTGCTATTTTTTTTAACAATCAACCCAGACTGGGTTGAGGCCTTGGTGTACAGCGAAATGAGCACGTCTTGAGGAGCGTCTGAGATGCGTCTTGGTGTTACGCAAACATGTCTTCACGTGCTTCAAGTGAGTTGGCAAATGCGGTCAGGTCTTCCAAGTTCACTTCCTGCGACAGCCGGGGAGGCTCACCTCTTCCCGTGTGTCCTTCCATCCGGCAAGCACACAGCCGTTGAATTCGTTCGGACCCCTTGGGGAGCATGGAAGATGGACCTGCACAATGCTTGCCATCGATCCCCCTATGTCTTTGCAGGTCCTCGTCTTGTGAAAGAAAAAAAAAGAAGGTACGGTAGATCCATCAGCATGATCAATCGAATGCATTGGGCGTGCAGCAGCAAACATCAAGAAGAAGCAAATAGTTGATCAGTCAAACCCAACTAACCAAACAACCCCAAGCAAGGTTGGGGGAAAAAAAGTCCCACTCCACGGCAGATTCCACGTTCCGCCAAACGTCCAAATCCCAATAGAGCACCCCCTGTCGATTGATCCACCAGGTCCAAGTAATCGTTCCCATGAAGACCAGCATCATCGAGGTCCCTCGCGGCGCAACGCGCAACATCGGTCAACATAGACCGGTCAGGCGTTGGGGGTGAAGTCTCGCATCGAACTGATGATGTTATGTTTAGAGGCTTGTTCCTACTAATAAGGCACTTTGCTACTAGCAAGAAGCTACTAGGATCAATAAGAACGCTGGTCTGCAAATAATTGACAAAAGCCTCAAAGCATGGGTCTAGGAAAAACGAGGGAAACAAGATAGGAACGACCTAGCAGGTGTCCAAAGATCCAAAAGGGAAGCCAATGGCATTGCGGCATCACAAACAAAATTGAAAATAACCTGCTACATTCATACGGAAAAGTGAAGGCGAGCCAAATAGAGATGAGATGACAAATGAAGCTCCTGCTGACAGCTCACTTTATGCCTGATTCCCTATCGAAAATACTAATCAAGTGCATGAAAAGCAAAGCCATGGATGTGCCTGAATGGTTGACTGTGAAAGAGATGCCAGACACGTTTCCATGTTGCTTTGATTGTGGTGATTTGCTTCAATCAACTCTATATTGTTTCAATGATTTGTATTTTTCGGATGGCTCCTCCCATCCAGATGATGACATGATGAGGCACTCTGATCTCATCCCATCACCCGCCATCACCCTCCATCACCTCGGCAGGCCTTTCGTGAGCGCCGTGCGCCCTGCGGTGTCGAAGCCGGACACCAGGACGAAGAGCGCACCGAAGAGGCCGAAGATGATATGCACCAAGTGCAAGCTCACGGCAAACTCCTCAAAAAAGAGAAGCTCACAAGGTCATCCCAAGGTCATCCCAAGGTCATCCAGTCCACAAAGGTCATCCCAAGGTCAGATCCCAACTTTCGGAGGCCAGTCTGACTTGAAAAGGCAGCCGCTCAAGCTGCTCTTTTCTTGCTTTAAGTCTAAGAAAAACATCGAGTCCTGAAGATCCTGAAGTGGGAGACTTTGGGATGCAAAAAGAGTTGGGCAAAAGAGTCTTTGGGATTTCAAGCCAAGAAAGTTGAGAAGGAGGGATTAATGTAAGGAGCCCCCTGTCTCTGCTGGTGGGAGGAGATTTGTCGTTCTATTCATTGTGGATGGATGTAAGCTGCAACCAGACTGGCTGCATATTTAGCAAACATGAGCAACATCCGACAGCGGGTCGCTTTCTCCATGTTCGCACGACCACACCACAAGATCGGTCCAGGACCAAATCGCGGGTCGTTTCGATCCTTCCAAACCGGGCACGGGCACCAGAGCCGATTCGGCCGGGATGTCGGATGGGAATATTGTAGATGGCACATTCAGAACATTTCATAGACATCCAGAATGTAGGGCACGCATTCCTTAATTAGCTTAGGACCTAGAACATATGGTGTGCAACCAGAGATTAGAGGGGAACATGGCACACGGACATAGAAAGTCTGAAGCATGACCCACAGACAGGCTCAAGTACCCTGCTGTCCTATCTGACAGGTGCTTTCTTGTCACCAATCATGCAGGGCTTTTTGCAAACCGGTTGCCAAACATGAGAAGATGCTACTTCAGATTAGCGGCATAAGGAAGCGGCTTCACAGCAGGTATCACCATGTTGTCCACCTCGAACTCAAAGTGAATTGCATGCAGCACATTTTCCACGATGAAAATGCCCACAAAGGCTAATCTCGCCAGAAAGTCCTGCAGGATGTCCATGTTTTCTTCATATCCCGTGTTCATCAGACTTCTAGATATTGACCAACTGCAAAGACCTCTTTCTGCTCAATCAAGCTGAATTGAAGGTTTGTGTCCCTTTGAGTCTTCTCTTCTCCAAGATGAAGCCGGATTTGGACCTCCAAACAACCAACTACAAAAATGGCAGCTCCGAGACAGTAAAAAAGATTCCACGTCCCGATTCCATGGGTAGCTTGACGATGTTTGGGGGGGGTGATTGCACCCTGAACCTGGGGCGGATTCCAAGCGGATTC
>CAXAMN010005247.1:327672-338781 GCA_963970005.1 Durusdinium trenchii | reverse complement strand
TAGCGATGCACTTGTTACTAATAGCTTCTTGTTACTACTAGTAAGGCACTTGTTTCTACTAGCGATGCACTTGTTCCTAGTAGCGAACATTGTTACTACTCATGTGCGTTCTCTTGTTCTTCCTTGTATCCTTCCCTTCTTTGGGCGGTCTGCACCAAAAGAAACTCGAGGCCTGGTCACGGCGGTGATCGGGGATGTGGCCGCAATCTTCGGCTGCCTCATAGGTGTAAAGGCCGTTTCAGTCGTTTGCCTTTTGGACGCGTGATGTTGGAGGCCATCGCTAGTAGGTCCTTTCTCTATTTTTCTGTGAGTCTGTGGATCGCTCTTGAGTTTGGAAAGGTTGGCCTGCTACAAACAGAAAGCCTTTTGGGTTTTCTTGGAGAACGATTTGGAGAGAACGTTGAGAAAGGATATTTTCTTTGGAACTAAGAACGGTGTGTCGACTGCAGGCCATGGGCACGGCCATTACATTTGTGGCATTAGGCTGGTGTGGAGAAAGACAACGCATTTCTCGATCGGTCATTCTTGATTTGGCATTTCTTGTTTGGCCTGTATTGCAAGGCTGATTCTCACTCTGATTACTATCTGGGAAACTTCAACACTCTCAAGTCATCAAGGAGCAAATTGAATGTCGAGACGATCCGTACAAGATGCATGAAATTTGAGCCCTTTTCAATCAAAGCCGCCGGAATGATTCTACTATTGAGGTCAATGGTTGATGAGGGTTTTGCAGGAATCAACCACGAGGTTGAACTTGAAGGTGTGTATATATGTATATATATATATATGCTAGCCCCCCCAAAAAACCTATGTTTCTGAGTGCTGGTGTGCAGTTGGTAAGCATATTTGTTCATTTAACTATGTACTACAAACATGTCCAAATCCATAAGGTTATGTGTTTACTAAGCAGTTCTTGGATGGAGTAATCTAATTCATTGCAACCCCCATGCAAAACCATATGTCTTGTTTTAGGGTGTGAATTGTACTGCTCTTATTGAATGCAGTTGAGCAAGTACATCATAATCAGAAGGCAAAGAATTGCAAACCCTAAACAATTGAATTCCAGTTTAAGTCTAAGTAAATATAAATTCCAATCTATTCAACTCTACTCTACTTTGTATATTCAAATTCAAATTTGAGTCTGTTTCAATTATTTGTAAATTCTATTTTGATTCACATGTCTATCACTATAGATTCTAATTTACTTGGGATTCAATGCAAGCCTAAGTTTACTTTGATTTCAAGCTAATTTTAACTTCATTGCTATACAAGTCAGATTCAATTCTAATAGTGTATTCGTGTTCAATTTAGTTTTAATTTGAGTGAAATTCTCATTTACTTCTAGAGAAGTGGTGTTACTTTGAACATGAGAGATTTTATGTAGTTTTTCCAATATAGAAGCATTTGCTTTCTTAAATGAATTAAATTCACCACCAGCAACACCCACTCTCTAGAATGACACCAAAACTGAATTAGAATTCATAGGATGAAATTAGACATACAGAAATAGAAACCAAACCTAATTTGCAATGACAATAGTGTAAAATTATATAGATGTGTAAAACAATTGAATCTGAACTGTAAAAGGGCATTAACATTAGAAATTAATTAACAGTAAATTGGAAGAGTCAAAGTTACAATTGAACCCAAAATAGAATGAAATAGAACTAAATTAGAAGTAGACTGGAATTAAATTAGAGTTGAATGAAACACATTGATACGAATCCATTACTTAAGTTGAAATTGACTTAGAACTAAGGTAGAATTGAATTAGAGTTGTTTTACCTAGAGCTTGGTTAGTAGAACAGTATTGACCTAGAATTAAATTAGTTGGAATCTAAGTTCAATTAGAATTGAACTAGATCTAATTTGCAATCTCAATTTGATTTCAATTATATAAAGTTCAATTAGGATCATTTTCTATTTAAACAGAAGCACGTTGCAGATTCAATTATTCAAGTTTGAATTCCATTAGATCTAAAATAGCCAAACATAATTAGAATTAACATAGAAATGAGTAAATTAGAATAACCACTTAATTAGAATTTGTCTATACAATGAAGTTAAGCTAAATAGACTTAAATTATAATTCAATTAAGCTCAACTTAGGCTTAAAGTAGAACTATGTCACATACTCAAATTAGAATCCATTTAAAGTTCAATTAGACTTCAATTAGACTCAACTTAGAAACTTAAATAGACATACAAGTGATTTTAACTTGGAATAAGAATCGACTTAGAATTTAGTTAAACTGTATGTGCACTAAAATTAATGGAAGTAAATTAGAGCTGAGTTAGTTGTTAATTAGAATTGAATGAGGAACAGGTAATCAGCAATATTCCAGGATCAAAATGTACTTAGTGCAATTTTGTCACTACCAGAGAATGCCAGAGAATGCATTCCTTCCCAAAACCAAGATCCAAGATCCAAGATTTGCACAGAAGCCTTGTGGAAAATCTTGGATTTGGGATTTGCCAGAACATCCTTATCACTGTATCAATCCAAGATTTTAGCCAGGAGTCTTGTGGGAATCTTGGATCTTGGATCTTGGTTTTGAACAAGAATGCATTCTGAATGCATTGAATGCATTCTGAATGCATTCCTTCCAAAGTTATTTAACATGCCGGAACTTAAAATCTCTGGACAAACAAGTTATGTAACCTACCTGCACAATATATATATATATGGTACCCCAAAAAACCAAGGTCCAAAAGGCCTCCAAAAATAGACACTAAATATTGCAAATACCAGCAACAGTGAGGTGAACATAGTTCTTTTTTGGGGTACCATATATATATATATATAGATGGTGCGGTGTTGAACCATCCTGCCTTGAAGAACACCAACTGCAAAATGCATCAGAGTAACCTACTAGTGATGGCCTCCAACTTAGAAGCGATGGCCTCCAATCTACTGGATAGCTAATTGAAAGCGAGGCACGTCCCTGCCGGACACCTTCGCATCCAAGACTGCCGCAGTGCAAGATCCACATGCTTGGCTCTTGAGATCGGTGTGTTCACATTCGAGGTTGTTGGAGGCCATCGCTAGTAGGTCCTTTCTCTATTTTGGCCTTCCTCAGCAAAGAGATTCATTCTTTCAGAGGGTGTTCGATAACGCACGATGACTGGATTTGTAAATCAAAGTCCAAACCAAGCTTCTTGCTCCTAGTAGTATGGCCAGGAGCTACTAGTAGCGTCCTTGCTCCTAGTAGCGATGCCCTTTGTTCCTAGTAGCGTCCTCTTGCTCCCACTGATCCAAATAGTTCATCCATCCGTTTGGGAAGTTCTTTAAGGCCGATGCATCTGTGGGCAACGTGACTGGCAGCAACTCAGTGAACGTCTTCCTAGGACTTGGCATGCTGGGAGCCCAGCAAGCTTAGCAATTTCGTTTTTTTGGGGGTTGTCCTTCTTCGCAGTAACTGCATTAACTTGAACTAAACAACATTGCATTGAACGCATTGAACAACTATTTGCCTACCCTTTCTCCTTCATTCTCTCTTTCTTATTTACCCATACCCGTATCCCTTTGCTCTCCGATCTTGTCATGCTCACAGACGTGACAAAAGGCCTTGGACGATTGGAGCGATCTTCTGGGCCAGTGGCGCCAATGATGAGTGGAGGCCCGATGCCCCGCCGATAGGCAACCAGGTCATTTTCAAAGCTTTTCTCTTTGCAACTTGTCCATGTTAAGGATGTCAATTTTCATGTGACGATTTTGTGGTACAGGCGGAGGTTTGGAGATGACGACGAGGCCGAAGTCGAAGTTCCCCCCGAACCGAGAGACTTTTGACCGGCTCCGAAACGGATCAATCCGTGGCGGGACGTGGCCAGATTCCCGAGTTCTTCCGGGGTGGAGCCTTCATCGTAAAGGCCACTTGGAGTGCAACGTGCAACTAGGTGAGATCTAGCGATCAAGAATCTCAAGTACCAGTGATATCAAGTGACATCGAGTGACCTACGTATAAAGATCTAAAGAAGATAGAATAAGACAAAAAACAAAAGAACAACACAACAAAACAACGAAGATCTCTTCATTTTCCGATCTGGGGCCCCCTAATGTTCCGAGGCTGGCGACTTGGCCTTCAGCGTCACCGTCTTTTCTGTGGGACACCTGGCGCTTTTCACTCCATCCCAGCTGGAGTGAGTTTCTAACACCTGGCGCTTGTGTTTTAAAGGAGTTGTACTTACCACGTTACTTGGTTTCTTAAGGGTGCCCCTAGTGAAAGGGTTTCCTTTTTCCGACAGGAAACTCACTCATTGGGCCTTTCTTTCCGCTTTGGAAGGGGAAAGCAGCTTGAAAACCACGGTTTCTTTCACTCGGTGAGCCCCTTCTCAGTTCGGTTTCATCTGAGATCTGTGCGGTGGTTTGCGTGGCCACCTTGGCTGTCAGCAGCTCAGAGGGGAGATCTGTACTTTCGCCTCTCGGGGACGCCTTGTCTTTCGCTTGTTCTTTTTGTTTTAAAGCCCGCAGGTGACTACTTCATTAAGTAGGTGACTACTCAATTAAGAGGCAGTAAGCTTCTAGCTACTTAAGCTACTAGTAACTGGACGAAGGATAGTTCACGCTTCTTCAAGGAAGCTCCCCCTGCCCTCAGGCGGGGGAGCTTCCTTGAAGAAGCGCTCGCACTTATGATTTGGTTCCTGGAAACTTTATATTGTGTATTACAAAAAAAATGCAAATAACATAAAATAACAATATATGATCAACAAGGCCCGGCGACGCCTTTTTGGAGGAGAACTCGGGGGGGCCTTGGACTCAGTAGAGCCTTAAATTGTCCCACGTGGAGCCGCACCTGGTCTTTGTGAAGGACCTTTTTTCTACATGTATATCGTGAATTTTGAAAGACATCATTTATATTGTTTGCTATTAGGTTGCAGGCCATTGCTAGTAGGTTGGAGAACATCGCTACTAGGGTGGAGGCCATTGCTACTAGGGTGGAGGCCATCGCTACTATATAGGTTGGAAGAAAGGTCTTGATATCCATCTCGGCTTTATATTAATTTCTTGCATTGATGCACCACTTTGATCCTTTTTGCAAATTCCGCATCCGAGGCCTCTTCCTGCCAAACTTGCCTGGGACAGAGATGCTGCACGATGATGATAGAGAAAGGAAGCACAGAGAAATATTCCCAGGACCATTTTTGCGGGGAAGGAGGTTGAACGACATAGCTAACATGTTGTTCTTTGCAAGATTGCACAAAGGAAGAGACACATGCAACGAAGAGACCGTAGGCTTCGCGTATTTTGTCGGGATGCAAGAAGGCCCTCAAGAAGGAAACCGTCTTTGTCGGATTTGTTTCGTATGCCAACTGGATAATGGGAGACTAAGGTCTCCGCTGGGATCATGATCTCCTTGTGGCTAATATACATCGGATTGTCGGGTGCCCGGGAGTCGCACAGAAGGCCTAGTAACAAGAAGCTACGAACGGAACAAAGGGCATCGCTACGAACGGAGCAAGGACGCTACTCGGGGCACTCCTGGCCTTACTAGTAACAAGAGGACGCTACTAGGAACAAGGGCATCGCTACTAGGAGCAAGGACGCTACTAGGGGCTCCTGGCGGTACTACTAGGAGCAAGTAGCTACTAGGAACAAGAAGCTATTAGGGGCTCCTGGCATCGCTACTAGGAACAAGGGCCTTGGCGAAATGACAGAGCGCCGTCCGAAGGTGGGTGGCCTTGGCCCCCTTGGCCGTTCCTTTGTTTTGGTTGTTATGCCACTCACAGTGCTGCTGGAGACAGGTTGTTTAATGTCATGAAGGTTTCATCATGGAATGCCATCGCGGTGCGCCATGGAGTCACGCAGAGTATTTCTTTAGTGTACCAGGTGTTGACGCCTGCCACGGCAAATCTATGTGCCGAAAATAGCTAGACGAGACAAATAGTACAGGGAGCGAGAATTGGTTTTCCGTGACTGAATTGTTTTTTGTGTGACTAAATCTTTTGAAGGTCCAAGAGAGAAACATCTGAATCAAGATCATCAGGATCAATATCTGTGTGAGAACAGACTCCATTTTAATTGAGCTAAGCATGATAAGCAAACCATTTGTGCGAGATTTGTGACCAAGGTCTTTCTGGAAAATGGAAACGTCATAGTTTAAATGCCAGTGCCTCAGATGTACTTGTTGCCTCCTACATACAAGAAACTTCTTTTGGTGGATTGGTGGATTCCTTTGTTCGCTGTTGCTGCCAGGACTTTGCACGTACCTGGGCTTTGCATCATTGTTGCGAGCTAAGCCTGTCTTTGCATCGTTGTTGCGAGTAGAACGAACGTCTTTCCATGTTTGAAGCCGAAACCTTAGGCAAGTTCTGAACATGAATTTCTAGGTTGGAGGCCACTAGGTTGGAGGCCATCGCTCTTAGGCAAGTTCTGAAAATGTTCTTCTCTGAAAGAGATTTGTCGTTTCTTCGTCTCACCTTTTTGGACTGTCGGCCGATTTCTGACGGGTCGAGTTGACTCGACACGCCAAGTGTGGCCAAAACAGTCTACGTTTTCACCACGACACCGGAGTGGACGAGGGCCAGAAGGAAGCAGATACGTCACAAAGCCCTGAGGGCCAAAATGGATTGGACATATGATGACATATGTTCCTTAGGGGCCTTAGGGATGTTTTATGTGGCAACTTCTGAAGCAACAACTTTTGATTCGATGTTGAAAAGCCATGTTTTGTTCCCAAGTAACCCTGACCAATACTCGTAGAAGCTCCAGTCGAGGGTGACACGTCTCCTTTGGTCCAGTTGACATGTCTCTCGCAGCACATGATCAGAGATCCAAGCCTCGCATGAAGGCTGTTTGTGAAACAAAGTAAAACATGTCGATTCCAAGCCACATCTGTGTACGATATGGCAGTGGTCAAAACCTGGAGCTCCAAGCCCTAGTAGGTTGACCTGGGAATCTCTGCTGTTCATTTTCGGATATGGCACATTTCATCGCTATTTGGTTGGAGGCCATCGCTAGTAGATTGGAGGCCATGGCTGTTGGAAACAACGAACAATAACAGAAAAAACACATCTAATATACCTAGTAGCGCCCTTGCTCCTAGTAGTAAGGCCAGGAGGCCATGAGGCCATCGCTCTTCCACAAAAGCAGGCTACACAGCTCAGCTATGCTCCGCTCCTCTCCGGTCTTCCCAGCGGAAGCCACGGCACCACCGTTCGGCTGTTCGGAATGCTAAGGCCATCAGGTCTTTCTAAATGGAACATGAACAAGCCATCGTGCACCCATCGTGTAAGCAGTGCAAAACATGTTCTTTGATGTAAAGGGTTTGATGACGTTTGATACTAGTAACAAAGAGCATCGCTACAAGGTTTGATGATGTTTGATGTAGTCCCAGACTGTTCGACCTGGCCTTTCCGGCCACGGTGTGGCTCAACTCGTGCAATGCGCCGATCGAAGCGCGATGTGCCACGTTGGGATCGCGAGAAAAGGACAGTGCTAAGCTGCTGAGCTGAACCGTTCTGATGGTGAGTTCAACAAGAAAATGCAAGATACAATTCCTGCGCTACTAGGGGCTCCTGGCATCGCTACTAGGAGCAAGGACGCTACTAGGGGCTCCTGGCCATACTACGACTACGAGCAAGAAGCTACTAGGAACAAAGGACATGCAAGAAGATACAATTCCTATAATTAGATACTAAGATCGATGGCCTCTAACCTAGTAACGGCCTCCAACCTAAGCTTCCAAAAAAAATCTAGGAACTACATCATTAGCGGGAGCTGTCCTAGCTAGGAGCGAACTTCTTGTAGTAGCTTACTTCTCCCTCCCTCCCTTAATAAAGTAGGCGCCTACTCAATTCAGGAAGAGCGGGCTAAAAACAAAGAAAAACAGACAGAAAACGGAAACAAGAAGAACCATCAGGTTCCAATGGAGTTCATGTGCTCACTCAATTGTTCACATTTGTTTTGGGATGTATTGGGGTAAATGCCAAGGATCATCGACGCTCTGATTGAAAATTGGTGCAACAACGTGTGCAAAGCACTTCGACCACCGGTTTTGCAGATTGGGTGACCGCACAGAGTTTTGCGCAGTTTTGTGACTCAAGGCAGCACAGGACTTTTTTTCCGTTGATCAGTCGTCACTTGGGAGGGTAAGTCCCGCTCCGCTCCCAAAATATGGGATGCAATCATGGCAAGCAGGCGGACTTGGGACGCTACGGACGGAACAAGGGCATCGCTACGAACGGAGCAAAGACGCTACTAGGAACAACCTTTTACCATGTTTCAACCTTTTACCATTGTCTTGGGTCCTCAGGGATGTAAAACTACCCCCCTTCTCAAAAACGAGACGTTGCCTCTTGGGTGTTGCTTCTATATATAGTTTGTTTTCTTTTCTTTCTTCCCTTTTCACGAAAGCTAGCATGCTAGCTGAGTTCTTCTTTGCTTTAGCAATTGGTAGTGGGATGAGCTGTGTGCCTTAAAGCTTGATATATCACACTAAGGGGGGGGCCAGGCCCCCCCCCCTTAGCGTGATATATCACGCTAACCACCCCCCCCGGTTCGACTCCCAGCTGCGCGCCGTGTAGGGGGTTGGTTGAACGTGTGAACGTGGTTGGTTGGGTGTAAACGGTGGCTTGGTGTAAACGGTGCTGCTGCTGCCGCTCTGCTGCTTGCTGCTGCTGTTTGCTGCTGCCGCTGGTTGCCGCTTTTGTAGCTGCTGCTTTGCTACTTGTTGCGGCTTGGTGCTGCTGCTGCTGTTGCTGACGACGCCGCTGCTGCTGCTGCTGCTTGCTGCTTGCTGCTGCCGCTGCTGCTGCTTGCTGCTTGCTGCCGGTGGTGCTGCTGCTGCGGCTTGATGCTGCGCTGCTGCTGCGTGGTGCTGCTGGCTGGCTGCTGGTTGGCGGTTGCTGCTGGCTGCTGGCTGCAGGCGGCTGCTGCTGCTGCTGGCTGCTGCTTGCTGCATAGGACTTGTACTTCACCGTTACAAGTTGTTTACCCCTATTTCTAACCTAATGCATGCATAAGCGGGTGGAAAATTTACCCCCCCCAGGCGTGCTATAACCATACACCGGCTATTTCCTCAACACTCTCTATTCTTGATACCTTTTACCAGTGCTTATCCTACACTACGGACGCCCTAGTGTATGCACAGTCCTTGTGATGCTTACCCCTCGTTCCGGCTCAAGGCATACATAAGCGGGGGGTAAATTTACCCCCCAGATTTGCCATAACCATAAGCCGGCTATTTCCTCAAGACACTCTACTCCTTATACCTTTTACCAGTGCTTATCCTACACTACGGACGCCCTAGTGTATGCACAGTCCTTGTGATGCCAGTGCTTCTCCTACACTACGGACGCCCTAGTGTATGTACAGTCCGTATGATGTCAGAAATGCTTACCCCTCTTTCCGACTCAAGGCATACAAAAGCGGAGGGTAAATTTACCCCCCAGATTTGCCGATCACGCATCTTCGTGCCTGCCAACGAGTGCACCCGGGTTGTTCCAATGTACCCTTCCCAGTCAGCGATGCAACATTTACATTCTTTAGCGCAAAGTATGTACATAGCAACCTTCCTCCCAAAACATGTAATCCCTACATGCTTTGCCGACTATGTAACTAGTACATCCGGTGCGATTCGGCTAGCTTTCGACCTCCTCCCCCTGGCCTCAAGTCCTTTCCTATGCTTTATGACTATGGCCTCCAACCTACTAGCGATGGCCTAAGCTATGGCCTCCACCCCAAAAGCGATGGCCTCCACCCCAAAAGCGATGGCCTCCAACCTAAGAGCGATGGCCTCCAACCTACTGGCGATGGCCTCAAACCTACTAGCGACGGCCTCCAATCTACTAGTGATGGCCTCCAACCTCCTGGCGATGGCCTCCAACCTAGCGATAGCGATGGCCTCCAACCCAAGAGCGTTCAAAAAACAATCCTCAAATGACGATGATTCATTCCTTGCTTTTCAATCTAGATGCTCTGTCCATGAAACCAGGCGAATGCTGTGGAGGTGCCTTGGTGTGATTGGCTGAACAAATGCTCACGCAAAACATATGTGCCATCTTGACATTGACTTTAACACAGTTGTAGTGTTTTTCTTTCATTTTTTTGTCCTAAAGCCCTGTCAATTTCTCTCACACTGTTCTTTTTGCAAACGGTTGAGGCACTCCCCGGGAGTGCAGCGCAGCAGCCGGGGTTTTGGACAAAGAAAAAGGCCGATGAGCTGCAGGACGCCATGACAAATCAAGCGAACATATCTTTTTTGTATTTTTTTGTAGGTTGGAGGCCATCATTCCAAAGTAGATTGGAATGCACATGTTTGATCCGTTGCGCCAGGACGCCGTGGACGCGGTCTTCAACAAAGTGCGGGGCTCACCAATGGGGACGGTCTCGCCACTTTTGAAGAGACTCACATTTTTGTTAATAGCTAGGGTATCATCCTCCTCCTCCTCCTCATCATCATCCTCGTCATCATCATCATCATCATCATCATCATCATCAACGTGAGCGACATGTGTCCACGATCGTGCAAGCACCTCGCAATTTGTAATATGGTTGTGCAATATCGACGAGTGCTCTATTTCATACTGGGAATGTCCACTAACTGCCGGGTCATCTTGTTCATGCCATGCACATAGATGCTTTGCGTGTTTTTTTGGAAGTCTGGCTCCTTTAGACTAGACTCAGCCGTGCCAACATTCTTGGTCAGTTTTGCCAAGAATCTATCACCCTAGGAGGGTGGGGCGATGTGATTTTCCTTTTTGAGGCGGGTGAAGCGTTGCTTGGCATGACCTTCTCATTTACAATTGCAGCTCCTTGGCCAATGGCGACAAATGGCAACATAGCAGCTATGTCATAACTCAAGGCAGTGCAGCATCTCTCCACGCAAGCCACGCAAAGTCACCTTCAACTAAGGATCCACGCATGTCCGGGTGTCCTTTGATTGGATGCTCTACAGGGTTTGGAACACTCTGTGGCTACACAATGGATGACATTGTTGGAAGGACTGCAGTGAATTGTGACAAGAGCTGTGCCCAGTGTATCATTGTGTCATATTGTGCTTGTCCAAAGACGTCCACAGGACAACACTTCAAACAATCGTCGTCAACATCTTGTATTAGCGAGTGCATCGCTACTAGTAGCAAGAAGCTAGTAGTAACAAGTGCATCGCT
>CAXAMN010005247.1:308499-318921 GCA_963970005.1 Durusdinium trenchii | reverse complement strand
CTACTAGGGGCTCCTGGCATTGCTACTAGGAGCAAGAAGCTACTAGGCGCTCATGGCATTGCTACTAGCTCCTGGCATTGCTACTAGGAACAAAAAACTACTAAGAAGCTACTAGGGGCTCCTGTCATTGCTACTAGGAGCAAGAAGCTGCTAGGCGCTCCTGGCATTGCTACTAGGAGCAAGAAGCTACTAGGGGCTGCTGGCATTGCTACCAGGAGCAAGAAGCTACAAGGGGCTCCCGGCATTGCTACTAGGGGCTCCTGGCATTGCTACTAGGAACAAGAAGCTACTCCTGGCCTAGGAGCAAGGGCGCTACTAGGGGCTCGTGGCCTTGCTACTAGGAGCAAGGACGCTACTAGGGGTTCCTTCCTGCCCTTACTAGGACGCTACTAGGGGCTCCTGGCCTTACTACTCACACTGCTTGCGGTCGGTCCATGCCGCTTCCCATGACCCTTCGTCAAGGTGACGGGTGTCAGGGAGTCTGGTCAGTATCTTGTTGTAAGATATGAGCACTACTGTACAAAGTGAATTAAAACGGATCGACTACCTATGTGAGACCGAATATCCGCGCTTGCTGAAAGACCTGTGTGGCCACGGGCCTCAAGATAAGTAAATTCCTAATTGGGTGCAGCTGGAATAGGCACGGACGAAAGATCACCATGCTTGTTCCAGACTTTACGAAGATTCCTGCGGTATAGGAAAGCCTGGTCAAATGTCAGTGGGGCGGCGACATCTGTTGTGAAGATCGATGAGACGTGTCCCATGGGTACCAAGCCATCCGGGTGATAAGGTGGTTTGCAATGGGATCAAGGAGCTACTAGCGGCTCCTGACCTTACTGCTAGGATCAAGTAGGCTACTAGGGGCTCCTTTCTGGCCTTACTACTAGGAGCAAGGACGCTACTAGGGGCTCTTGGCCTTACTACTGGGAGCAAGGACGCTACTAGGGGCTCCTGGCCTTACTACTAGGAGCAAGAGGCTACTAGTAACATGAAGAAATCGTTAATTCTTTTTCCGTTTTGAAGCTTGATCCCAGGCGGTGGTGCGGAGAAGCGAAGGAGGCCTGGCTCCATTCTCCATTCTAAAAAGCAAGCTGCTTGCTTTTGACAGGTGGACCGTGTTTATCATTTTCGAATCTTGTACTGTATGACCACTCGTTCATATATCATATATCTTATATCTTCATATCTTTTACAGTCGACTTGATTTGCTCAGCCCAATGCAGTTCGGAGGTTCCTCTCCGACCACCTGAATTTCGGAGACATCATGACGCCGGAGGCCAGGTCAGACGGTCACGGCGCTTTGGCATCGACCTCTGCAGATTTCTAGAACCCTCCAGGCTGCCACAGTCTATCAGGAGGAGCAACTCGGAAAACATTGGCACTTTGTGACTCGCAAAGTTCAAGAAACTCTTAACCTTCATGACCTGTGATAACGGCCTGATCTGCCTTGTTATATCTAGACCTGATCACAAGTTCTAGACCTGATCTGCCTTGTGATCTCGACTTCAGCGATGCTCAACGGCTAAGGCCCTTTGAGCTGGCCGATTTCGTCACAGAAGACATGCATCCAACACTCCTCAAACGTCTCAAAGCAGCTGAAGGATTGGGGGCCGCCAGGGCCGCCAGGGCCAGAGCATGTAAAAAATTGGTTTGCACGGAATCGGGCCAAGCGAGGTCTGGCTCTTGGTTTTGTGTCGCCTGTGAATTTGCCTTAATGAGTACACTTCTCATGCTGCATGAATCCAATGTAAGTTCCCCGATTCGTCGCTTAGACGGCATTTTCTCCTGAAAAACTCTGAAAGAGTCTCCCACATTCAGCAGAAAAAACAGGACTCCAAAAGGGAGTAGGAAGGACAGTCTGAAAGTCACAAGACACATTTGTCTATTTTTGGGCACCATCTTTGAACAAAAAAATAGAAACAACACATTTCAACACACGACGATTCCCAAACAGTTTTTCTTCGTTTCTTTTTTCGCAGGTTCACTCCTCGCAGCCAAGGCCCGGTGACGGCCTGCCGCCGGGCGGAGCGTCGCGTCGCGTCGCGTCGTCAGGCGCGGCGGAGCGCTTTTTCCGAAATCACCGCAGCCGGGAGCCCGAGCCAAAGAAGCTTGGAGTTTGGGTACTACGGTGCTACTAGGAACAAGGACGCTACTAGGGGCTCCTGGCATCGCTACTAGGAGCAAGGACGCTACTAGGGCTCCTGGCCGTACTACGGTACCACCTATTCATATTCAATTTCTCCAAAATTTCTTTCTATGTTCTATTCTTCCTTTTTTTTGCCTCGACCTTCAACTCTTTTTAAATGATCCACTTCCATTCTCTTTCTCAAGGTTTTTTGGAGTTTCGGTTTGCTGCACTGAAAAGAATAATGGGTTGTTTATAGAGGCATTCTTGTTGCTAGTTGGTAGTCAAAAAGCGACTTTGCTTCAAGGAAGGAGCTCCCGTGGACAAAGAACATTCCGACTGCAAAACATGACTTTCAAGCACATTTTCCTTTTCCTTGGGATTGCTGTCGTTTGATTCAGAATTTATTCGTGCAATGTTGTCTGTTTGATTCAGGCTGATGCTGAAGAACTTTGTCAGATGATTCGGTCAAGTCAAACTCAGGCAGGAAAATCTTTGTGCAGCTTTGTTACTGGTAGCGTCCTTGCTCCTAGTCCTTGCTCCTACTTCCCATGAGCAGTACAGATTCCATCTTTGGCTGCCCTGTGAGGGGACGAGCGCGGAGGCCTTTGGTCTGAGTTAGTTATCATGTGCCATCTGGGGATTCTTTGCGCCAGGACAAAGAATCCCCGGGCTTGGACTTTGAAGCCCGCATCTCAGGAAATGTGACAGGCTTGAAGCATGCGGAGCAGGCCTGGGCGCACTGTAAAGATTGGCCACTGAGGGCTTCCTGCTTCTTTCTGGTCCACTCCTGGGTTTGCCATTGATGCTTGGCGCAGACAGAAAGAATGAACGATAGAATGACAAAGATCGCATAGAAGAAACATAAAGGAAGAAAGGAATAACGCAGAATTTTTACAATAGAGATTGGGACAGCGCAACAGAACAGTCACATCATGCCAAAAGTAAGAATGTCGCTGCAAGGCCGGGTCTGAGCCGTGCACGTGATGACGACGACTCAGATGAGGAGGATCCTACCTTGGAAGAGATGCTTCGGTATCCCGAAGCGGAGGCTGGTTGGAGAGTGGGGAGTTGAGGGGCTACGGACGGAACAAAGGGCATCGCCACTAGTAGCAAGGACGCTACTAGTAGCTCCTGGCCATACTACTAGTAACAAGAAGCTACTAGTAACAAGTGCATCGCTTCTAGTAACAAGTGCCTTACTAGTAGTAACAAGAAGCTACTCTCCAAAGGTCAGTACTGTATAGATCCTGGCCACAGGTTACCTGTGCTCGGGCTGGCTCATTTTCACGCTTTTTCACCAGGGTGGAAGGACCGTTGGACATGAATGGGGCCCCTAGTAGCTTCTTGCTCCTGGTAGTAAGGCCAGGAGCCCCTAGTAGCGTTCTTGCTCCTAGTATGAATTCATTTGGTGGAAGGACCGTTGCAGGTGAAGCTCCACATTTTCCCCTGTGGTGCAGCTGGTGAAGGTTTTGTTTGGGCTCCCCCAGTCTACCGCACCGACTGCACATGCCTTTCCAACGTGAGTGTGATTTTGCGGCTCACGGGGTGGAGGCATGTTCTGACCACTAGACTCCTAGACCAGGTGCCCATACTTTTGGGATGTATGCAGTGGATTCTTGTTACTAGTAGCATCCTTGCTCCTAGTAGTAATGCCCTTGTTACTAGTAGCTTCTTGTTACTACTAGTAAGGCACTTGTTACTAGAAGCGATGCACTTGTTACTAGTAGCATCCTTGCTCCTAGTATGCAGTGGAGAGTTTAGAATTTTCAGATTCGGTCACCTCGGTCTGTTTGTGATGCTTCCAAGCAGGTCCCCTCCGCAAGATTTGACATTCGACAGTGTTTTGTTTGCGTGTTGAGTACTTCATGCATTTTGCTAAAACAGCATGAGACATTCATGTCGATGTTGCAACATGACAATGGGCCTTGTGCAAATCTATGTGGCACAATTGGCCCTTGAATTTGTGATGTGCTTGGTTTTGGAATGAGTCAGCCTGCACGAATGCAGGCAATCTACAAGCAGCTTCGAAAGGACCAGGTCCCAAAGACGGGTTGTGAAGCAGTTTGGTGAGTAGCGTCCTTGCTCCCTTGTAACTAGCAGCGTCTTCTTGTTCCCAATAGTAAGGCCAGGAGCCCCTAGTAGCTTCTTGCTCCTAGTCCAAAAAGCATTAGCTTTATGTCCTTTTTAGTGCTTCCTTTTAGCAGGAAGGGTGTGTCCCGGCCAACGTGTTGTCGGAAGAGCTCGCGAAACCATCGCAGGCGAGTTCGATCGTCGAGCTCCAAAGAACTCCGGCAGTCTTTGTTTGATTTTAACAATTCTCGGAAGAAAGACGGTATTTAAACAGAAAGACAGGCAGATTAAAAGACAAAGAAGTCAAAATAGAGAAAAGAAGAACAAAGAAGCCACACTCCTTTTTGTATCTTTTTCCCCAAACAGTTTGCAGTTAGGGGTTCTCAATACTTTAAAGAATGGTCGCCTTGGTGCTGGATGGTCTGGTCGGGTTCCCGGCCGGCTTGTCTCCCACTTCCTTTCATTTGTCTCCCAGGCTCGGTGCTTGTGGTCCGGTTCCGGGCTGGCTTGTCTCCCACTTCCTTGCATTTGTCTCCCACTTTTTCCCCAAACAGTTTACTGTTAGGGGTTCTCAATTCTTTCTTAAGACGTGTCCGCCCTTTGTGTCACTGCTGGTGTCCGCCCATTTCCACTGGCCATGTAACATTTCTATTCATCCGTCTCCCAGGTCTGTCACTGCTGGTGTCCGCCCTTTTCCGGGTCTCTCATGCAGCATTTCTATTCATGTGTCTCCCAGGTCTGTCACTGGTGGGGATGCAACATTTCTATTCATTTGTTTCCCAGGTCTGTCACTGCTGGTGTCCGCCCTTTTCCGCTGGCGATGCAACATTTCTTTTCGTCTGTCTCCCAGATCTGTCACTGGTGGTGTCCGCCCTTTTCCGCTGTTTCTATTCATTTGTCTCCCATGTCTGTCACTGCTAATTTCCGCCCTTTTCCGCTGGCCATGCAGCATTTCTATTCATTTGTCCCCCAGGCTTGTCACTGGTGGTGTCCGCCCTTTTCCGCTGTTTCTACTCATTTGTCTCCCAGGTCTGTCACTGCTGGTGTCGGCCCTTTTCCGTTGGCCATGTAGCATTTCTATTCGTTTGTCTCCCAGGTCTGTCACTGCCAGTGTCCGCCCTTTTCCGCTGGCCATGCAGCATTTCTATTCATGATGCAACATTTCTATTCATTTGTTTTCCAGGTCTGTCACTGCTGGTGTCCGCCCTTTTCTGCTGGGCATGCAGCATTTCTATTCATTTGTTTCCCGGGTCTGTCACTGGTGCTGCCGCCCTTTTCCGCTGGCCATGTAGCATTTCTATTCATTTGTTTCCCATGTGGTTTCTTTTTTTTTTGTCTTTCAGGTTTGGTGCCTGCACTGCTGTTTTCTGCCCTGTCCGCTGGAACAGGTTCGCCTGTGAAAGGTTCTTGCTCCTTTGCAAGGGGTGCGTGGCTGTCTCCGGGATTGCAATCCTGCCACACTGTGTAACTCTCTCAGCTTTGTTTGTCAGGCACCAAAAATCAATTTCATGTCGCATCCTTCGCTCCTCATGCTTTTGTTTCTTGTCCTCACGTGGTCAGCTCCCCGCTGACTGAGCAGCATGACCAGCATCATGTTCGCGCTTGAAGAATAATTCCCCAAAAGGTTTACTGTTAGGGCTTCTCAATTCTTTCTTAAGATGTGTCCGCCCGCTCTGTACTGCTGTGTCCGTCTCTGCCTTGCAATCCTTTACATTTGTCTCCCAGCTCTGGACGTCGCAAGCTCTAGTTTCGATTTTGAAAAACACAAACTGTTTGGGGTCTACGGTGGTGTAATTGTAGTAGCACTCTTGGTACTAGTAATATGTACTAGTACGGAGTGTAGTAGCTCAAGTACCTAAGGAGCTGGGACATTTTTCAGAAGCGGCAGGTGTCTAGCTTTCTGGAGGAACGAGCTGGCTTGTGCGCTGCGCCCATGAAGAGCCGCAGAAAGCTCGAAAGGCATCCGTTTTTTCTTTTTTTGACGTGCTCGCTGGCATGCCAAGAAAAGGGGCTTTCTCAAGAAAGCTCGGAAGCAGAGCAAAATGAACAGATGGAGCAACAAAACCGCATTGGATTCTTTGGTAGGTTTTGTGCTTGGTGATCCGGATTGCATGTGCAGGCTGATCAACTGGCGCATCGAACGTGACGATGCTCTTGGTACCCTTTTCTTCACTTTTATCCTTCTGCTAAGGCCTCAGCACAAAGAGCTGCATTTCAGAAGGTGGAATTCGGTTGGGCTGTTTGTGGGATTTTCAGCAACTCTAACTGTTGTGAGTCGTTCTTGGCTGGCTTGTTTGAGCCAGTATCTGAGACCATTTTAAAGAAGGTTCTCTAGTTTTCTTATGGTTTGTCACATCCGTTGAACAGCGTTTTTACTCTTATGTTACAAAAAAGCTACAGACGAACTGTCTTTCTGATATTGTCACCGTCTGGGTCATGGACTTTCGACCCGTAACTAAGGATTGGACTGTACTTTATTGTGCAGGCACATTGGAACACATTGAGCTACAAATGAGCTTTTTCATCTGCTTGGTTGGCAGGTTGATTTGGACATCAAGAATCAACAAATGGCGGAGACAGCAGTGAGCAATTACATTACAGTCAGGACCCCGGGGTGACGCTGTTGGCCAACAGGCTCAGGAAAAAGGCAGAACGGAAACGAGAAAGAGAATGAAGTGAAGAAGTGAACCTTTTGCTACCTTTTCCTATTAGGAGCGATCGGGCGCTACTAGGGGCTCCTGGCCTCACTACTAGGAGCAAGAAGCTACTAGGAAGAAAGGGCATCGCTACTGAGAGCAAGGACGCTTAGAGCAAACTACTCCTGAAAGACGTTAAGAATCGCAAAAAACCTAGGAAAAAAATCTAGGAGCCAAATGCATAGTGCGAGCGCTTCTTCAAGAAAGCTTCCCCTGCCCTCGTCCAGCTACTAGTAGCGTCCAGTCGCCCTGACTAAATTAGGTCGCCACCTACTTCGCTAAGCAAGAGTGGGAACAAAAAGAACAACATGAAAGGAACAAAGATACGAAAATGATCCAAAGCAACTTACAGGTCAGGGCTTTGTACTTCGCTGTATTTGACACTGAGACCTTTGGGAGCCAATTAACGGGGCCTTTCTTGGACGAACACATCGCGGACGTCACCTCCTTCTGGAGCTCCTTGGTGTTGTGACGCAGCATCTGAAAGTGCATCAAGTGCAAAGTGAATGCCAAATTTGAAGCCCCTATACGCCCTATTCTTTACGACTAAAGACAGACATTTCCTTCCCTTCTCTCTTTTTGTTTCTTTAGACCTTTTGGCCTTCTGGCATTTTGGCTTTAGCTTTTTACCTTCTTATTCTTGAACTTCTCATGCATCTTAAATGCATCTTAAACGGTACAGTAAATCGACATTCCTTTTTACTGTCAGGTTGGGTGAGCGACTCTGCCCTGGCCGCCTTTTTCGGTCTACCTGTTCTTGGTGCAGATGGGATCACACGATTCCATCTTGCAGGCAAAGAAACCGACAAACCGACTGGCACCCCATTGGCCCCGCCAATGGACTTCAGGCTCCAACATTCTCTTGGGTGATGTGATGATTTCTCACAGCAACAAGGACGTCAAAATTTCTGCAAGCTGGAGATGAAACTAGATGTTGGGAGGTTGCTGGTTTGGGAACTAGTAGCTTCTAGCTACTAGTAATGGCCTACGGCCTCCAACCCTAGCAGGTTCTAGCTAGTAAGGCCAGGAACCCCGTTCGTAGCTTCGGATTCCTTCGGATCGGAACTCGGCTGACTCGGCTAGGACGCACAGAAGGCTTCTTCCTGGTTGCTTCACACCAGCACGGTCAGCCGCCCAAGTCTCTCCATGGCCTAGACGCAAATGCATGTTTTTTTTTCCTCATCGGGTTTCCGGAACTGCTTTTATTGTTTCTTTTTGGCTTCTTGTTACTACTAGTAAGGCACTTGTTACTAGAAGCGATGCACTTGTTCCTAGTAGCTTATTGTTTCGAAGTGACAAGAATGGCAAGTGTGCCTGGTGTTCAATCAGTGTGCGAGTCGAGGCGCAAGATTACTTGAGAAACTCCACTGATTACACTGGCTTGAAGCTTAGCTGTCCACGGAGACTATCCTGTTTCAAGCCACACGCCTGTGTGGCGCCTGTGTGGCACAAAAGCATCTCTCGTCAGGTGCTGCAAAAGCTGCTTTGCAGTCTTTGAGGACTCGACTTGACGACGTCGCATTCGGCGTCTTCGTGTCTTCATAGGTCCGAGAACTTGTCTTCAGGACTGGCAGCGAGCTGAATGATCCCCGTTCTCAAGAAATCGAGTTGAGCTTCAGTATGCACAATGCCTTCAGCTCAGTTTTACATGCCTTTTTCAGCTCTTTTTTGGACACTTCCATGTCTTCACCAGTTCACACGGAAGACGATTTCAGGAGCTCGCCCGGAAGCTTTTGCTGGTCAAGGTTCGACTGCGTCCCGTCGGGTTCGACTCGTTCGACTCGTTCGAGACAGGTCAACTCGCGATTCTCCGTCACAGGCGCGATTGATGCGGTGCGATGCGGCGGCGTGCGTCTTGCTGTCTTGCTCTCTGTTTCTATGACAAGACGCAAGGGATGTGAGAGAACTTGAGCCATTCTTCGCAACTGCGAGGAGAGATGGATTTGAGGATTTTTTCAAGTGCCTGCGCGGACAGCGCAGAGGCAAAGTCAATAGATGTCAATAGTGTTAGAAGCGGGACAGCAGATCGAAACCAATGCATGCTCTGTGTGAAAGGTGTCGCCTGAGCAACTTGTCGTAAACATCCTGTTCCTCTTGACAATCTGTTGGTTGGCATTCGCTGAGTTGAAGGCCAGCTGTCAGCTCACCTGCATAGTTCTTTTGTCGATTTGGGGTTTAAGCACAGTGGATGAATTACGCTCCGCATCAGCAAAGTCGCCAAAAGGGACGACCTAATAGCAATGGCCTCCAACCTACTAGCGATGGCCTCCTGCTTGGGGGCGAACGCGTTCGGTTCTTTGGCATCTGACGATAGCCTCTGGCAGGATGCGGTGGCCGCTCTGTCTCACGGCTGTGAAGCTTTCACCAAGCCGCATGGCTTAAGAGCAGATGTGTTTTTATGGCAACACCGACTCTGGTGGTGGAACCATGGGAACTTCACCAACATCCCATGCGCTTGCATTCAACCTGCTTGATGAGATGTTCTTTTTCTTGCTTGCTTTCTAAAGCAGCTTAAAGCACATCCATATCAAGTTGTTTTCATTTGTCTTCTAATAAAGTGTTTTGCCGAGACTTGAGCTCCAGGTACTGGGGATTTTGGAATACGGTCGACTGGACTTGCAGCTCGGAGTTCATTCTTCTGGAACAAGAGACACCAGCGGCGTCCAACATAATAGCGATGGCCTCCACCCTAGTAGCAATTGTGCCTCTCGTTCTAGACTTCTAGTCTCCGTTGGTCGCGCACTTCGAAGACTTCGTCCGAAACTTCACTTTTCAACTTCTTCGACGCTTTCCGAAAGAATTTCACCGAAGAAAACCGTCTAAAGAGCGAATTCCTTCGTCATGACTCATTTCAATCGTTATTTCAATCCGAAATTGGTTCTAAGGCATTGCCTTGGCCATTGTCACCATGGTCATGTGGGCAGTATCATTGGTGTCAGACACCTGGACATCTCACGTCTGACGTCTTGCTTGCAAACAAATGAAGACCTCTGCCAACTTCCTGTTGATGAGGTATATCAACTCTGACTTGCTGCAGTCTGTGCGCCAGGTCTGATGCTCTCACTCATTTGCAGAAAGAAGGCAGTCAGTTACAGTTACAATGCATCATTTCTCTTTTTCATTTCATTGTATTTCCCAAAAGCATTGCGAAGGGTTCTTCCGGAAAATCCTTTGAACACTGACACTTCGACACTTACACTTAGACACACCTAGACATTGACACTTTCACCACACTTGCAGGATAACATGAACGCTATACGTAGCCCTGTGTAAGTGGAAGAGCGAAAGCTGTCAAAGTATGCAAGTGGAAGTATGCAAGTGTAAGTATGCAACTGATGAGTATGCATGCAATGAGTATGCAAGCATGCAATGAGTAGGCAAGTGAACTAGCACGGGAGATGTCCTAATGAAAAAACATTTCCCCACTTTATAAATTCTCTCTTAAAGGCGGAGGGTGGGACGAACAGCGTCAACCGAAAGTGCAACCCTCTGCGGAGATCGTGCGTGTCGAGTGCGCGAAATGCAGGC
>CAXAMN010005247.1:258087-270693 GCA_963970005.1 Durusdinium trenchii | reverse complement strand
CTAGTAGCGATGCCAGGAGTCCCTAGTAGCGTTCTTGTTCCTAGTAGTAAGGCCAGGAACCCCTAGTAGCAGCGTCCTTGCTCCTAGCAGCGATGCCGGGAGTCCCTAATAGCTTCTTGTTCCTAGTATATAGTAAGGATGTGTTGAGTTCAACCGTTTCGGTTTCCGCTTTTCGTGTTTTTTTTCTGCACTGCAAAGTCTTGGAGACACCGAGCTTTGACCATCTCTGAGCCTCCACGTCCAGGACATGCTCGAAGGGATCCATGTGCAACCGACGACGTTGATGGGGAGGCGAGGGGCTCTGAAAGTACTGTGGGCAGGACGTCGTGTTGGACAAGAACTTGCCAGAGCAGATGTGAAGCGTTTTGTTTCATAAAACCACACGGAAATCATTTTGTCTGGTTCGACCCGAGGCCAAGTCGGCAGGACGGGTGACGAAACGGGGTGAAAGAACGATTGCTTCCAAGAGCATTTTAAACTGTTTTGTTTGGAAGAGAACTGGTCCCAGTAGAAAGCTTTCTGAGAACTGCTCCGAGTGGTAACTCGTGGTAACTCGGAGGCTTGCTGCTGCATAGACGGCAATTATGAGTTCCCCGTGGAGCAGATCTGACGACGCGAGTCGAACCTGAAAGGTTTGGCGCGAGCCGCGCTGAAAGAAGCTTTACTGAATAGGTGTCTTAGTGTCGCAGTTGTGGCTTAGCATCAGCACCTTGTGCGCAGTGAATATCTTCGAACAAGAATCGGACGTTTCAACAGTTAAAGCGAGAATGCCCTCAGTCGGCCTCGTCAACACAGCCTTGCGCATGTCATGACGAGTCCTATCGGCAAGGTGACCCAGTGGTTGCCACATGGGCCTTGCGCCATGCGCTTGACGCAGGATGCAACCGATGCATGATATGCATGATGCGCCGTTGCGCAGCTGCGTTCCAAACCACCTGAGGTGGTAGTGGTGATGTGCAGCGTGAAATTCAAAGTGCACCTGAGGTGTTTTCCCTTTTTGCGTCGAATCAAACAATGAAAAACATCCATGTGCTGAGTCGTCCGCAAACTCACTCTAAGTCGGCGAGAAAGCAAACTGCCAAATATGCAACGTTGCGATAGTGGATTACATTGAGAGTTTCTTTAGGCGAAGAGCTTCCGAGTGATGCGAAGTTGAGGACGGAAAGACTAGATGGAGATTTTGCACACCCTTGCACTCTTTTACTAGGAACAAGAACGCTAGTAGGAGCAAGTGCATCGCTTCTAGTAACAAGTGCCTTACTAGTAGTAACAAGAAGCTATTAGGAACAAGTGCCACGCTAGTAGTAACAAGTGCCTTACTAGTAGTAACAATGTTTGCTATTAGGGGCTCCTGGCCTTTGTTGGAAACTGTAGATCCTGGAGGAAAGACCATGCATCCCTTGCGCGCGTTTTAAGCTTAGAAAGTTGCTTTGAATGACCGTACTTTGAAGCTATTATTTCTTTGCTTGCTTGCTTGTTTTTTTTTTTGCGTTGGTTTGTTTTGCTTGCTTGTTGTCAACTTCGACTCTGCTGTCATTTTTCCACGTGGCCGAGGCTGAGAACGCAGTCCAAAGAGACCCAGGGACGACATGAAGACTCTGATGAGGACCTTCCAGGTGCTTAAGACGAAACTAGTAGTAAGGCCAGGAGCCCCTAGTAGCTTGTTGTTACTATTTGTTACCAGTAGTAAGGATGCTCCTAGTAGCGATGCCAGGAGCGCCTAGTAGCGTCCTTGTTCCTAGTAGTAAGGCCAGGAGCCCCTAGCAGCTTCTTGTTAATGATATGATATGTTGTGTTTAAACGATGGCCGCCAACCTACTAGTGATGGCTGCCAAGCTGATCTTTTTAAACTGTGCTGAATTCCTGACAGATTCCTTGCAGGTGCTGGTCTTATGCAAAGGGAAAGGACTACTTCAAGTTGCGGAACAGAAGGACCTCACCGACACTTCTGCCCCACTGGCAAGTTTTCTCCAAAAAGCAGGGCAATCTCTATGATCTAAGCTTTGAATCATTCGATCCAGGTTCTCGCCGGAGCAGCGCTGCTTTCTCAGCAAACGATGTTTGATGATTTGGTTTCTGAAAGACCTTTTTTTTCTCACCACACATATCTGCAGAGTGCTTCTCATGTATGATTTTGACCCGCAAAAGCAAAAAGAAACCGTAGTTAGTTGGTGTTTGGTCATGTCTGTCATGCAAAGCTAGTAGTAACAAGTGCATCGCTAGTAGTAACAGGTGCATCGCTACTAGTAACAAGAAGCTAGTAGTTTAATTCTTGTTTCTAATAACGATGCTTTCCAGGTCGGTTGACAAGTCGCGTTCCGAACGTTCGGATTCGTGTCAAGGATTCGTCCGCAGGGAGCTCGGTCGGTTACCCGTATCAAAAGCCATAGCAGTTGGAAAGCATGGGAAGATGTGGGAAGACAGGTAAACAGTTAAGAAATGGTCGTTGATGCTGATGTTAATGAAAAATGAAGTCCAAACCACCTCGAACAAAGAGCGTTCTTGTTCAACAAGCGCTCTTCAGGTTCTTCTTTTTGTTTGAATCCTCTAGGCTTTTTTTGGTTTCTTTCTTTCTAATTCCTTTGGCCTCAGTGACTTTTCGATGTTTGATCTGCTTGACTACTTGATGCTGCCTTGCTCGTGCTTCCAAGCGCACAAGGCTGCTGGAGACAGCAAAGATGCCACCTTAGATATTGCCACCGAAAGCTTGGTTACTTTCGTTTGCTACAGTGAGTGTAAACAGCTGCAGCTTGATTTATACACTGTTTCTGGCACAAGTGCAACTGTAAAATCCTTGGTGCCCAGGAATGCATGTCACCACTTTCGATTGGTTTCCTGGTAGACCTTGCCAAAAGCAGCACTCAAGCACATTGGGCCACATTGTGAATGACAGAAAAGCCACATCAAGCTCTTCACTAAACTCGAACTTGTGAAGCCAATATATGAGCTGAAACCAAGGGCTTAATTGTTCGCTTAGCTTGATTTTATTTGGCTGCAGCTTCTGACAGTGGCGCTTCAGGATTTTTTACAGTCAGTGCCAGATTCTTCGCCGCTTTCTGTCCATGCCTTGGCTCCACCAAGATCTACGAAAAGGAACAACATCTGACACTAATAGCCATGGCCTGATACCTACTAGTGATGGCCTCTAACCTAATAATCCGAATAGCAATGGCCTCCATCTACAAAAAGGAAACACATGACCCTTCAATGACGTTCAGTTTATGAAAATCGGATAATGGATTCACCTGATGGACATAGCAGACACCTGTTGCAAGGACGCTACTAGGGGCTCCTGGCCTTACTACTAGTAACAAGAGGACGCTACTACAACCTCCTGGCATCGCTACTAGGAGCAAGGACGCCAGTAGGGGCTCCTGGCCTTACTACTAGCAACAAGAGGACGCTACTTGGGGCTCCTGGCATCGCTGGTAGGAGCATCCTTGCTACTAGTAACAAGTTGCTAACAAGTTGCAGATGTTTGCTCCGAGGAAAAGCCCGTCTGCTTTGACCCGTCTGCTTCCTCCCGTCGCCTCGAGGCCGATGGGTTCCGCGGGTGTTCTGTGGTCGGACTTGAGGGATCTTGTTACTAAGTAACAAGCCCTAGGGCCCCTAGTAGCTTCTTTGTTCGGGATGCCCTCGTAACGCCCGATCGCTCCTAGGAGCTGGTGGGACGACGGCGCCGGGAAACTGAAATGCTGTTTCAGCGGTGGAGACTGCGCTCATGGCGCCTCAAAAGGCAATTGCCGTCCTTTTCATCACTCCTCATAGAACTGGCCCTTGGGGGGACTGCGCGTATCCCCAGGGTCTTTGTGCAGCAAAATCGACGATTAGCACAGCTTCTTACGCCTGCGCATACACACTCCTACACAGGTGTGCGCGCGAGGGTCTGATGGAAAAAGCCTGGAAACCTCAGCTTCAGACACTCGTACGCACATGCACACGCACCCGCGCGCGCTCGCACTCGCGCACACGCACTCGCGCGCACTCGCACTCGCGCTCGCGCGCGCGCGCACGCACACGGGAGCCGCGCGCGCGTGTGGGTGCGGGCGCGCCCAATGTTTTAGACAAAAAGACTTTTTTTTTCGCTTTCCACATTGGGATACCTATCAAAAAGAAAATTGATTCCTATCAATAAAAAAAAGTGTTTCCTATCAAAAAACATTAATTCGTATCAAAAAGAAAATTCCCTCTACTCCTTTGGTCCTGGCCTGCTGCAGTCCCTGATCGCTTGGTCCTTTGCTCCCTTTTCCTGGTCGCTGGTCCCCTGGTCCCTTGTTCCCCCTGGTCCCTTGGTCCTCTGGTCCCCTGGTCCTCTGGTCCCTTGGTCGCCTGGTCCCTTGTCCTTGGCGTCCTCTGGTCCTTCGTCCTGGTCTTCGGGTCCTTGGGTCTGCACTTTCGAGGCAAGACGCGTTGAAGGTGATTTGGAAATTTGGTCATACATCCTGTGAAGCACTGTAGCAGACCTTTTATCACCAGACGTAGCAGACCTTTTTTGTGAGCCACCCTGACGGTAAAAAGTGAATGAAGAAGGTGCCATTCCAAGGTAGCAAACCTTTTGTCAGCCACTTGAGGGCAAAATTTAGAAGAAGAAGGAGCCATTCCAACGTTGCAGACCTTTTGTTAGCCTTGCGAGGTAAAATCCAACGTAGCAAGCCTTTGTTTTGTGAGCAACCGCGCCAATCTGCACTTCGAGGTTCAAGTGCTGCGCCTGCAATGAAATCTGCAGTTCCAGTGCACAAAGTGCTGCGCCTGCCACGAGCCCTGCAACGGAAGGTGCTCAAAGTGCTGCGCCTGCCACGAAATCTGCAGTTCCAGTGCGCACAGCGCCGCTCCTGCCACAAAACCTGCCACTGGAGGTGCTCAAAGTGCTGCGCCTGCCACGAAATCTGCAGTTCCAGTGCGCAAAGCGCCGCTCCTGCCACAAAACCTGCCACTGGAGGTGCTCAAAGTGCTGTGCTTGCCACGAAATCTGCACTTCCAGTGCGCCAAGTGCCGCTCCTGCCACGAAATCTGCTACTGAAGGCGCTCAAAGTGCTGCGCCTGCCACGAAATCTGCACATCCAGATTCACATCGCGCAGCGCTGCCAAGGCGGTTCGCAGTGGCAGGCGCAGCTCTTTGCGAAAGGATATTTTTTTTCATACTAATTAAGTTTCTTTTTGATAGGATATAGAAAATTTTCTTTTTGATATATATATATATATATGGGAGTTGATCGAAAACCCCGTGTAAGGAGTTTTATATAAAACAGCCTTTCAGATGTTGTTAGAACCATCCGCGAAAGATTCGCGATGAGGTTCGCGAAAGTATCTTTTTTTTTCCGCGAAAGATTTATCGAAGGTCATCGCTTTCATTGTTTTCCTTTCTACCGGACTGACAAAGAATAGAAACGCAAGGCAATCCTCCGGCAGAGCCAGTGGGCGGAAGTGTCCCCATATGTCACAGACTAACGAACTGAAGCCTCAACATTTCCGTGCCGAGCCCTGGCAGTGCGTAAAGGATTCTCCGATTCCTGTCCCCACTGTCACAGGCTAGCAATCTGGGTAGGCACAGCCCTGACAGTGAGGCAACGACCTGCAGCTGCTCTGACGGGCTGCGCAGATGTTTGCAAATGTTACGGCTTCCCGGGGAAAGCACCAGTGAAATTTCGCGAAAGATCCGCGAAAGTTTCGCGAATGTGCCGCTAAAGTCTAGGTTCCCAGCTTGAGGCCCCCCAACATTCCCCAAGCTGTATCACCCTGTGTTGGTAGCTGGCACGAGGATTGGGTTGAGTTGTGCCTGACTCTATTTGGCACAATTGTCGAACAGATGCTGCAAGTGACCCTGAGTAGCTGTGGAAACGTTCAACCATCTACTGGGGTCATGCTGCAAGATGTCTCTCCCTATTTTGTGATACTATGACATGTTCCGGCTCCTGTTGGCTAGACATGGTTGTAGGACCATGCTTCGCGATGAGGCCGCGAAAGATCCGCGAAAGATATCTTTTTTCCGCGATGAATGGCCATTCCAGGATGAAAGAATATTGATCAACCACCATATATTTATTTATTTTCTTTTTGATAGCCCGGCCGCTTTCCACCACAAAGGCCTGATGCTTGAAGAAGCCCAGGTGGTGCTAGAAATGTCGGCAGCAAGCCGACCTTTTGAACATCACCAGGACGTATGCATTTACTTGAAAAAACGTCAAAAGCAGAGGAAAATGATAAAACAAAGGCAACTGTGGAGCTTTTTGTTTCAAAAACTCTAGAACATAAAGCATTCAAAATGGAGACAAACTTTGAGGGCAAATTTTGGTCGAGCATCACTAGCATGAGCAGAGTCTCAGCAGGAAAGATGCAAATCCTTTGGTGCATGACTAGGTGCAAACCAGTGTAAATTATGGTGATGCTAGAAATACGGGTCGGCGGCATGGAGCACGTCTCCGTATGGCAAGCTAGGCTTGATACCCCCACCGGATCGGCTTCGCCAGATGGGCTAACGCCCAGGTGCCGCCGACCCCTATGTGGTTCAGTCAATCAAAGCAAAGAGGTGCAACTTGCAAATACGAAGCGGACACATGATGTCTCTCAAATGTTGCTCATAAGTTGCCAGACAGCATGAGTTTCAATTGCCTTTGGAAAGCCAACCGCGCTTGAGTAAACCGTGTAAATTTACCAGCGCTGCCTCGTGAACATGTTCACAAGCACGACACTTCCACCAAGATTCCTATTCCCTTCACTGCGCCCCCTGCTCTTAGCACCGACGCGTTCCAAGGCAAGAGTCCAGCCTCCATCCTGCCCACCCTAGTGGCATGGCCCTATGGGCCCTAGACGCCCTATAAGCGATGCCAACGCCTCAGTGTCGCCACACCGACACACCCTGGCCGTGGAGGTTTCAACCGGTCTGGGGGCGAGCTTTGGCCAGTGTCTAACGTCGCCTTCGGAACACCATCAATACAGTAGTGTAGGATGAGCCCCAGCTACCTGCGAAAAGCAGCCCGCGGCCGCGGGGCATGAGCCACCAAAGCTCGCCACACCAAAGCCCTGGCCCTGGAGGTTTCGGGGCTGGGAGCGACCTGGCTGACTAACGTTGCCTTCGGAGCACCCTGGAAACTGTAGTCGCGGATGAACCACAGCTACCTGCGAAAAGCACCGCTTCGCCCGGACACCATGTGAAAAACTCAGTCTAGGCGTCAGCTAGGCAGGGGTCGGCGGATTTTCTTTGTCAACGTGTGTTGACACTTACATCACTTCTTTCTTCGGAATGAGGTCGAATTCAGGCGGTCTCACGCAAGTTTCGGAGAGCGTCCAGGTCTTATTATTTCCCAGACCTAGCCGTCCAGGTTGACCGACTCGGCTCATCCAACATTTGGCTGCCAGAGCTCAACAGTCTGGTCGCAAGTAAATTTGGTTCTTTGCGAAGCCCTTGAGGCTTCCCAGCTTTCGTTCTGAATTCAAATCCAGAGCTGCCGAGGAGGCGCGTGAACTGTAGAAGTGTGACCAGACATTTTGGAGGAGAATGCTTGGATAAATTTTGGAAGGAAGGCAGCTGGAGACATATCGAAGCCTTGTGAGTTCTGACCCATAGGTCCTCTCTTCCCTTCCCTTTCAGCCATGCAAGATGGTGAAAAGGACTGTTGGGCATCTGCTCCCACAAGTCACCTAAAGCCTGTATATACTTTAGTTAATAGATGAGTGTTTTGCACAGTAGACTGGAGGACCAACATGCGATTTTGCATTTTCACATTTGCTCATTGCCACGTTTGGAGGCAGATGAAGGAGGTGCTCGGACCACCAGGGCCACCAGGGCCACTGTGGGTTTCTCAGTCTCAGCAACTGCACAGACACGTTCCTTTCTTCGGGACGTAGGAGAAGCAAATGTTGGGTGCTCAAACGGTTTCATTCCATCCTTCTCGGTGAGGCCCCAAAGCAGACAGAGAAAGGCAGGGGGGGTCAAGATGTCACATTGTGAGTCTTGGCAGTTTATCTGGTACTCGTACAGGCTTTCTTGTGGGATGGTGGTTCACACTTTCAAAATGCACTGAAGACAACAACTGCACATAAAGCAATGATGCTGGCGATGCGCCTTTTGCATGAACACAATGCAAGCAATGCAATTTCAATGCGTTGGTATCACCGATTTTGGCATCAACATCATCCACCTCCGCAGTTTTGGCTCAGTTTGCAGTGCGGGCTTTTTGCTCAGTATGACGCCGGGACTCTTCTGGGAAATTGTGGGTGGAGCGGACAAGGGTGGCATCCTAGTCCGAGCGGGCAAAGAATTGAAATCTGAGGAGAAGTCAGGGCGCCTATCGCATGGAGCTCTCGTGAGAGAAATTGAGTTTTTCGAGACCAACGGGCGCCTCCACTATGAGATCGTCAAAGGGACTGGGCCAGAGAACGGCTGGGTCAGCATTCAGATCTCTGGAAAGGAGTTAGCTCGGCGGACAGCGGCTCCTTTCGAGGATGATGAAGCAGCACCAGAGGACATGCCAGAAGCCGAGTGGCGCATCCACAGACGCTGCAAAAGAGAGAGACAGAGAGATGTGCCGGAATGGAAACCCATCTCCATTGAACAGGTCATGAACAATCACACTCGAGTTGCTCCAGGCATGTTTTATGGCCTTCATTTTCCATGGAGCGAAGAGATGTTGCTGAGCTCCAAATTTGGCGCTGAGTGGCTCACTCAGGCCATGCACGTGGCAGGGACCTTGCCCATGGATAACAAGGTGATGAAGGTTTCGGCAGACCCCTTCAAGATCACCACAGGGAACAATGGAGGGAAATTCCTCTTCGAAGTGGAATACCTTCACTCTTCACCCGACCTGCACACGCGACTCTTTGCGAAGATTCCTCATGCGATGGAACAAGCCACCCAGTCAGATCGCTTAAGCTCCTCCGTGAATAAACAACCCATGGAGTTCTATGAGTTGAACTCGTCTCGGCTTCTGGAAGCAACATTGCCGGTGAAGATTCCCCGGTATTACTTCGCAGACATCAGCAATGAAACCTCCAATTGGATTCTCATCACCGAGAGCATCGACTTCAAAGATCCCAAGAGATTGGATTTTGAAGGAAAGACTCGTGGAGCTCCCAAGGAACAACTGGAAGCTTTGGAGATTGAGGGTCCTTATGACAAATGCATGGATTGGTGTTTGAGAGGTGAGCCGAAAGACTACTACATGACCTTGGTACGCTGTGGTGCTCGTATGGCCGGATTGGCCCACAAGGGATGCTTCGGAGATTCAGAGGTGTTGGGCAAATACTTCGAGAATTTTGCCGCGTTGCCGTTTTCATCCTTCGGGATGAAAGCTGAATGCAGTGGTCAACCTCCAAATCAGTTGAAAACAAAGATTGATACAGCACTGAGCTTCATGGCCGACACAGGGAAGGTCTTGTTTCCTTCTTTTTGCCGCACTGAAGACTTCCAGCAGAAGCTCCGCAATACCCTGATGAAGTTGAATGCCTATGCAGCTGAGATGAATTATTGGTGCCATGCGGACAAAGACTACATCGCTTTCACACACAACAACCTGAACGTGGACAACGCCTACTTTTGGAGGAATGCCTCAGGCGAGCTGGAGTTGGGTGTGTTTGATTGGGGAAGCATGGGCTCCAGATCGTTGGGCTTTAAGATGTGGTGGTGGCTCTACTGCCATGAATTTGAAGACTTGTCTGCCAACCTCGACGCGTACTTGGAATGTTGCGTTTCCACTTTGCAGGACCTGGGGGTGGCCTCCAACCTACTAGCGATGGCCTCCAACCTACTAGCGATGGCCTCCAACCTACTAGCTATGGCCTCCAACCTACTAGCGATGGCCTCCAGCCTAATAGTGATGGCCTAATACATCGCATATTACGTTTCCAATTTGCAGGACTTTGGGGGTCCGAAGCTGCAGAAAGAGGTCTTACGAATGCAATTCATCCTGACCGGCCTGCAGCAGATGTTTGGCCTGGTGTCTGCCGTTGGTCAAATCTACAAGATGTGCCCCAAGAAGGAGTGGGCCACCATCAAGGATCGTTATGATCCAAGGGTTGGTGACAACATTCATGGAAAGAGCACCTTGAGACTCTACCTCCAAGTGATGAGAACGATTTGCCTGATTGTTGAAGAATGGAAGGCTGACAAAGTCGTTGATGACTTCGAAGAGAAAGTGACTGAGCTCTTGGGTGGGAGCAAAAAGGCTCCATCCACCATGCAAGCTTAGTCGAACTTGGGATCCGGATCCGAAGGGATCGATATGGATCGATCACCACGAAACAAAAATAAGAAAATGAAAAAGTGAATCTTTTGCTAGGGTGGAGGCCATCGCTAGGTTGGAATCTTTTGCGAACCCCCTTTTTCGCCGAGCGGTTTTCCCTTCGATCCCGCGAAACGGCGGCGATCCAAAGTATCGGCGATCTTCCGAACCCCCCGACTGTGGCAAGCGCTGCCAGAAAGGGCGCTGACAGGGATGGATTGCTTTTCAAGTTTTGGCCCTTGTTACTAGTATCTTTTTGCTACTAGTAACAAGTGCATTACTACTAGTAGCAAATATAGCTACTAGTAGCTTCTTGCTACTAGTAGCGATGCACCTGTTGCTAATAGCGACGCCGATACCCTTGTTACTAGGCATCCTTTACGAAGCCTATTTTTCTGGAAGCCGCTATAGATCGCGCTATAGATCGCAGGTTTCTGCAATTGACCCCTTGCCATTCTTTTGCCAAGGAATCTTCATGTATCAAATGCTGTGCATGCTTGTCTTGGCCATGCTTGTTTGTGCAAGAAGCTTTGCTACTAGTAGCTTCTTCTTGTTCCTAGTAGTAAGGCCAGGAGCCCCTAGTAGCGTCCTTGCTCCTAGTAGCGATGCCCTTTGTTCCTAGCTTCTTGGCCATGCTTGTTGCTTTGGCTCCGGCTCAGCGGCTTTGCGGTTCAGCACACCCGACACTCTGGTCCAAAGCGATGGCGGCGACTCAAGGCACACCCGACAAGAGGCCAATGCGCTCACTCACAGAGCCAGGCACTCAGCATTGCTCAGCATTCCATCGTAACCAGTTTATTTGTATTTTTACACAGAAAGAAAGGTCTAAGCTAGTTTGCTATTAGGTTGGAGGCCATTGGCTCGTAATTAGGATGGAGATGGATGGAGGCCATCGCTAGTAGAAACAGAGAAACGAAAGAAAGTACTAAGACTAGTAGCTAGAAGCTACTAGGAGCAAAGGGCATCGCTACTAAGCAAGGACACTACTAGGGGCTCCTGGCCTTGCTACTAGGAGCAATCGGACGCTACGAACGTAGCTACCATTTCTACCCTCTTCCTTTGGTCTCAGAAGTCGATACTTCCGTAGCGACGTAGACGTAGACGTCGCTTTTCGCTTTTCTGAGAAGCATAGGGTCTGGTTGAGCCCTGACGCTTACTTGGCCGCTTCTTTTGGAGGTACATTCGGTCGCCAGCTCAATTCAAACAGATCAAGAAGGAAGCTGGAAAGCAGCCCACCTGGCCTGTTTTATTGCTTTTAGACGAACAGAAACAACCCGGACACCTCGCCTTTAGCCGCGATGATAGGTCTAACAGGCATTGGGTGTCAGAACGGGGAATTTTGACTTTGCGAGTCTTAATCACGGCGTTCGGCGTACAGCTGAGGCATACAGCTAGCAGCTAGGGTTCTGAGACGCATAGCCAGGACAAAGCAGCAAACTGCTGCGAAGACCTTCTTCAGGAAGAATGAGGCCTGCACATCAAAGCGTTCGAGACAAAGGATACCATTCTTTTCTGCACACAGCTTTGAATGGATGTCTTCAAACTACCAAAACATACGTAGTTGTACAGTGTTCTACGAAATGCTTGAAACATATAAGTTTAACTAATGAACATCGTGTCTAAGTTGACAAATGTGACTGGAACTACAACAATTGTTTTAAGGCTGTCAACAAACCAAGTCGTTGCAGGCGCAAATGGTGGCAGACCTGTTTCGTGCACGTGTGGAGCAAGAGTTGGAGGAACACGTGGACGAATTGGATTCGTCAGCTTCCATTTTTACCGCTTTGGCTGGTTGACCCGTTTCCTCTTCACTACTTGTTGTGCCTCACAATTCTGTTGGAGGCCATGGCTAGTAGGTTAGAGGCCATCGCTATTAGGAAGGAGGCCGTTGCTATTAGGTTGTTTGCGACTTATTATGCCTCGCCATGCTATTTCACCCTTTTAGAAAGATCTAAGCAACATGCAAAGGAGGAAGTGGAGGGCTGGCGGGTCACAGACTTTTATGGAGATCTCACGCGCAAGGAGTGGGACCTTGGATTGTGAGGGCTGAATGTTGCTGTGGATCTACAGACTCTTAAAGACACAACCAGAATCAAGCAGACTCTTACAGACGCTAGTAGGTTGGAGGCCATCGCTAAGAATCAAACACACTGCAGATCACTGCTTAAACCAGATCGCTCAGGCCATTTTGAAGGTGCAAGTCGGTCAGGAGCACCAAAAGAGCGCTTCGTTCGGGTTTTGGAAAAAAAGCGGCGGCTTGAGCTGCGACGAGTTCCGCCTTTCAGGACGAGTTCGTTCACCTCTATGCGACAAGGCCGTGAGACAGAGACACAGTGGTTCAGTGTTCCTAGTAGCGAACATTGTTACTACTAGTAAGGCACCTGTTACT